>VYZW01005309.1:6941-18788 GCA_013401315.1 Balaeniceps rex
GGTAGTTTATAGTGCAGACTACACCAGTAAAATGATGTTTAGTCATCAGCGTTCCACCCCTCAGCTGAAATCTAGTACAATAAAGAATCAATTCTCTCTAGCTGAGCATATATTGGACATTGTGATATGAGAAGCACTGAAGACATGAATAAGAAAGCACAACAAAAAATTTTCTATTGCCTTGTGGAGCTGGGATGAATCACACAGCTGGGTGTGGAAAACTGCCTCTGACCTTAAACTCAAGCACAATTTCTGATGAACTGAGAAGCTCTGTGAAGTTTCTGTAAGTGAATTACAGAGTTTGATCATCCAAAACACTTTCAAAGCATAAAGAGGCATTTTGAACTTGACTTCTAAAATCTTACTTTCAGTGTTTGATGGGAATGATTGTTATTATGTTTTGGGGTTTGATTTAAGGTGTCTTTTTGGCATTACAGGAATCGTAAATGTGCTGATTTTTTTTAGCTTCATCTCCTGAGTTTTGCATACAAACATTGCTCATATGAGATGAATTTTGCCATCATGTTTTTAGCTTGCAAGATGATTACGCTGTGTTCTAGAACATGGATTTTACTTCCCATTTTGTTCCATATCCCTACTTGGAAAGGTGTTTGAACAACTGTTCCTGAACTCCTCCTGTTATAACCCTAATCACCTTTTCCTTTCCCTTGGTATGATTTTTGGATATTTCCACTCTTTCTGTGAACAGTTTGAATTCTGAGGAGGTGTTAGTGCATTTTAATTTGCCCATGTTATTTTTATATTGGAGTACTTCAATAGCGCTGTGGTTTTTTGGTTTTTAAATAACAGCTACTTCTATTGTTAATATTCAGAGAAGATGGTTTGACCGATAAACTTGACTTCTGTGATCGTGTCTGGAAACTTGTGAGCCATCTGCTAGGTATTTTAAAGAAAAGTAGATGTCCATAAAACTTAGGGAGGCATCACTGATGTGTGCAAATCTGTTCCTTAACTTTTCTACCTTAAAAACCAAATGATTCTGTATTCTGTATTTCCTAAAAGGGAAGCTATACCCGCACTTAAGATTTAACTTAAAGCAAATTCAGAAAAAATTCATGAGGTTCATTATGAAAACAGAAGGTGTTTTGATAAAATCACTGTGTTGCCAACTGGAATGTGATTGAGTTACTTTAAGAAAGGTCAGCCTTTGGTACAGTTGGTTTTAAAGGGTAGCTCTTACTTTGCAGACTCTGGTAGCAATAAAAGCTGTTCTCATCTGTTTTGCCTAATGCTTTTATACTTTGGAGAACGTTACACCGTAACCACGGTTTATGCAGTAATTGCCTTCTTTGGGATACTCCCAGTATATGAAGCACATTGCTCACAAATAAGGGTTTTCACATGCTGAGAGGAAATTGGCAAATAGTTTGAATACATAATAGGAACTATACTAAGGTTTCCATTAACTACTCCAGTAGAAAAATGTTGCAGTGGTCAAATATTTTGCTATTAAAGAGCTGGCTAACAACAAGGAATGTGATTCTGCTAGATATGACATCTATTTATAACCGATAAAAACCCGAGATGCCTGCGCAGAACCGAGCTTAGGGGATGGCATTTGCCAAAAATATTGGTTTTGGTTTAATTTTCCTTATCCAAGTCAATGGTGGAATACACAGTGACTTCAGTGTTAGCAGAGCGCATCCAAACACGGAATTCCTTTAAAAAAGTTGCCAAGAGAAAATGTTAACTCCCCCAAAATATGCACCCAGTCTGAAGTTGCTTTTAATATTAGACTAACTTTGTGAGGAAAATTATTCAGCTTAAGAAAAATCATATCTTATGTTGATAATCTATTAATTACAAAAGGTGAAAAGAAATTTAAATTATTGAGGATATCACTAACAGGTTAGTGTAAGAAAAGCACTTGAGAAAAGTGGTGAAATAATCACGTTCTCACACATACTGAGAATGATATTATTGGCAATTCTAAAAACTTGGTAGAAATTAATACTTAGTTATAGATGACCTATTCTTTTATCTTGACTCTGCTGCAGTCCCGCTGCTTGGAACTAGAAAAGCAACCTCAGTGGAGGAAGTGAAGTAGGCTTTTTCATACTTATTCTCCAGCAAAGCCCAAAGCCTTCATATAAATGCCATCAGCATTTATAAAACGTGAAAATGAGTCTCCTTGTTAACTGATATCTGGCACAATTCTTGGAATGGATTCTGACATTCTGGTCTGTATGTTCCATTATACAAAGGGCATGGGGTTTGGCCACAGCCAGCTAGCAGAGAAATCCTTTACTGTAGGAGGACTCCCTGCTGGGGCTTCAAAGCTGGACCTCAGCCCAGGGGCTCTATCCTTACTAATATCTGCTCTGTCTTCTGCACCAAGTAGAGCTCTAATGAAGGAGAGGATCTGTTTCTGTCTAATAGTTTCCTTACTGTGTTTCTAGGTCTCCAATATGATCGCAAATGTATAAAAAGGGAAAAAGCAGGGTTCAGAACAGAATGTCTCCTATGACCTTATTTCTTTGTCCAGTTGTGAGTATTAAATATCTTATCCAGAATTCTAATGCCAAGGTTAAAATAATTTCTTCTTGAACTAGTTTGCTGTGATGAAGTAGAATTCTTCAGGAGACAGATTGCTCTGAGAGCGGAAGATTATTAAGTGCAATTCACTTTGTTAAACTGAGCAATATGCATTGCTAAATTGAGCTTTTCTTGGTGCTGGGTGGTCATTCTTCTAGTTGCATGGTGAAGTGAGGGGATTGGAACCAAATTCCCTGCTTGTATCTGATCATCATACCAATTCCCGACATCTGAGCTCCTAATTATGATTTATTAAGAACTTGGCATGAAGCCCAGTTCTCTTAAGGAACCAGAATTCAGTTTCTCCACTGAATCATGACAACTCACATGTCAGACCATGTAGCAGTTGTGGATCCCAGGGTGTCAGCCCACCGGGTTATGTGACAGCAATGCTTAATCACATCATGACCAACTCTGGCTATGCCAGGAGGCATGGCAGGGAAGGCCTACACCAATGGCCTATTGCTAGGATGTATGGTACCCTGCTTGGGTGCACAGCCATGGCCACCCTCCTGCTCCAGAGTCCCATATACCACATGCAGCTGATAACTGTAAAAGGATCTGGCCATTTGTGGCTGAATTACGGGATCCTGGAGCAGGAAAGGGGCAGTGACATTGACCTGAAAGTGTATGTCGTAGTGAGGTTGCAACAAGGAAGCATGAGACAAAGACCCAAATGTGAACTTTATATTCAGTGCATGGAAATTGATGTCTAACAATATTGTAACAAGAGTAGTTTCTGCTGTTCGTACTAGTGATGGAAATGTTTGTCTAAATATTTCATTTTAGCAGCTTTCCAGAAAAATGAGAGATTGCTAAATTGTATTGCATTATCTGGTCCAGTCAACTTGTCATTCTTCTTCCCAGTAAGCTGAAGCTGAAGCAGCATGGTATTTTTTGGAGAATTTTTTGGACTGTAGTTAATTGTAAACAGCAAGGTAGCATGGTTTTCAAAATATTCCTCAGTTAGATACCCAGCAGCTCATAAAACTAGAGAGTCATTGTATTCATGAGTTATTAAATACTCAGTGACTCTATTTCAAAAAGCAGATAAAAATTCCTTCCTTCTCTGGTATAATGCTGTTCACCTAAGTTCTCTGGAACTTATTTTGTGGACAGCACCATTGATGTGAATCTTCCAACCTGTATTAAGCTATCAGTTTCTCCAGTTAAATATGCTTTAAAATTTCTGACTGCACTATTAACACGTTTTTGGAGAGGGAAAGACAAACGCTTACCTTAATATCCTTTATGAGAAAGAAATATCAGAGTTCATTTTGGCTTAGTGTCGACAGAATGAGATGACTCCATTTGAAGGAGTGCCTCCTTTGGAGTCAGTCTCATCATTTATCCAGTAGAAGATGTATCCTTTTGCTAACCTAGAAGAATTTGGCAGCACAATGAGACTGTTCAGCTGACTGATGCAGGAGTGATATCCTGCACTGAACATATGGAAAATCATTGTGTATTTGAGGTATCTCATGGCTTTTGCCATCATTTAACTTCATCAGCCTTTAAAATAATGAAATAATTTTACTTGCCAGAAAATGTCTGTATGGACAAAGCTTGCTAACATTTCTAAATGCCTGCCTTCTTTTATGGTTATATATTAGTTCTTCTGAAGACTGTCTATTCAAAGACTGGGGCCTTTAGGTTTATAAATTTATGGAATAACTTCAGTATAATCATGTACTAAGTATCTAGAAGCTGAGGAAAAATCAGATTAAATGTTAGAGGTATTTCTTTTCCTACCACAGGGCCAGTTCTGCCCTTTATGTGAAATGCAGGTGACCTCTATGCAGCTGCAGAGGAATTTGACCTTCAAACAGTATTTCTCAGCAATGACTAGGCACCTTCTTTTGTTTTTAATACAGTCATATAAAATTATCACCTTAATTAAAAGGAAAAGTGTAAGCATTTGGCCTTCTGCTTAAATTTCAGCGCCCTCTTGTTCCTTGGTTTGTTGAATGAAGATACTGTGTTTTCTTTCATACTGCAGCATACCCTGTTTAGTAACCCTTCCTGTTCCTTCAGACTGGAATTATTCATCACAGACAGAGTTAGGGCTCACTCATCAGTAAACATAGATTTTATAAATTCATTACACTTTCTTCCTCTAGATATGATTGCATACTTCTTAAGGAAGGTTTGGTGTCAAATTCCATCTATAGAAACTGTTTCATTTGTAACCTGTAACTGACAGCTATACAAAAAGCGACATTTAACATGATTGTAGAAGCCCCAGGATTGAAATGCCGTAAGTCAGGAACAAACAGTCTCGGGAAACAGGTGTAGGTGATGCCTACAAAAAAGATACCAAAACTGCATGGTACTTTTGCTATCAATAATTACCAGCCTTTTTGTAGAAAATTCATTTAACGAGATCTTTCTCTCTGTTGCCCTTGTGAGATTAAAATGTGGTAAATGGACTGGAGTTAAAAGATTAGCTAACAGGAGTAGACTAAGTTTTTGAAGCTTAGCAAATAAAAAAATAGAAGGTGAATTGTTTTGACACTGCTAACAATTACATTTTGGGCATTGGCTGCTAAAGAAGCTATAATTTAATATTTCAATTTCTGCACAAGAAACGTAAGGAGTTTCCTGCATTCTTAAATGCAGGTTTCTATACTAATTTTCAGAGCCATCCTCCTCTTTTACAAAATGCTGTCCTCCTCCTACACAATTTAGTTGTTTCACAATTGTATTGCACAGCAGACAAATTTCCTGTAAATTGGCAAATAATGCAGGTCTTTGGTGTAATTTAGAAAGCAGTCTTGAAGTCTGAAATTTTAGCCCCTGTGAAGATTTGACATTTTGTGGATGAAAATTGTTTGGGGACTTTTCCCTTATTTGGCAATGAGACGATCAAGAAGATTGTGTTAAAAAACCAGCAACCCTAGAAATAGTTTACTTCACACATTTAATTGCATTTCTTTAAACATACTTGTGGGCAAAGTCTGCATTTGGGGCTTTGAATAGGTAAAGATTAAAATCATGCAGAATGATCGTTACACTTCCCGTACTTCTTTTCCTTTTTTTTTTTTTTTTTTTTTTTTTTTTTTTTTTTTTTTTTTTTTTTTTTTTTTTTTTTTTTTGGAGCAGGGTTGTATCAGAAACATCAACACTTGAAATCAGGCATGAATGTACCTCCTTTTCTGACCAGGAGTGGAGTCACAGCCTCTGCCAGGTGGAGAGAGCCTGTATCAGTGGTAGACTTTCCCCCCTCTTCACCACACTGACTCAGCCGCGCGGGCTGGTGTGCTGGAGGAAGCAGGCAGAGCCAGTGGCGTGACCCAGCCTTCTATAATTAGATCCTGATGTAAACGACGGAGTTAAGCCGTAACTACTCAACTTTCATAAAACTGCTTTTGTCATTGCTTGATGCGTGCTGGTCTATTGAGCAAGCAGGTATCAGAGCTAATCCTAAAAATGCATCGTTATTTTTACAGTGACCTTTCTAAATAACCTGAAAGTGGTGTCATTTGGATCAAATCAGAGCTGTTGGTAGTTCATTAGGCTCATGTCACTGCGCATTTGCCTCCAAAACATTTAATCAAATATCCCCAGTACTCATTTAATGCACTTAATCTAACATGAGACTACCTTCTTTCCCATTTAAAGTAAAATCATAATATATTTTGGCTTTGGCATGAAAAAAAGGAAAGAAAATGTTTAGCTATTTTGATTTTTTAAGACCTTAATGACAAGGTCTGTCTTCATCAGAATGGGAAAATCACTGTTTAGTTGTCACTTAAACTTTATCCTTTAAACTTTAAATATCCCAGTGTTACTTTTTCTGATGCTGTAGTTATTTTCAAATTACTTTTGTGGGAGTTGAAAGGCATGTAGTAAAAACATGTATTAGTTACAGAAATAACTTAAAACTAATAGTATTCTGAAAAAAACTCAAGCTATCCTGCACTTGAAAGCAGTTTGATAATTAAACTGAACAATTTAAAAAGTAAAAAAAGCAAAGCAATTTGGAAAGGAAGTAATTTGTATAACTAGAAAATATTTAAATAGAACGGGACTATTTCCTGCAGTGTAGGATTCTTTGCAGAGTGTTTCAAACAGTTGAACTCACAACAGGAAGTAATTTGCTGTTGAAAATAAGATCACATGAAACTCACTGCCTATAGTGATAAAAGGGAAGTACTTCACTTGGTAAAACTGCTAGTTCATGTCAAGGCATCAGAGCAGTTTAATGACACTGTGTGTTTTATATTAGTTTGGAATGTTAGAAACAGGAGTAGAGAAGACATGACAATCACATGTAACAAGCATTAAATGAACACGGGTCCCACCGGACATCAGATTACATGAAATGGCTGTTTGAAAACATCAAAATCTTTATCATAGGTGCCTGGAAGTGTGAAACCAATTAAAAAAAGGATGTTTTCGATCTCTGCACTGTCACACACACAGAAGTAATTGATGACAGTGAATAAAATTCTTTCTAAATTCCTATGCAGGCTGAGGTGTAAGTATGGACCTGTAAGTCGAAAATTAAGCACCTTGAAAAGCAATTTGCATATTTGCTCTAAAGTGACCATGGGAAAGATGATGTTTGATGATACCTGATTATGCACTTGGAGACAGTAAACCATGATACTTTTCATTCTGAAGTATCACCCTTTCAGGCGGCAATGGGGCAACCTTTTTCAGAGGTTGAGAAAAAAAGTTGATTCTTAGTATTAATCAATGCAGAAGGATTAAAAATTTTCTGATGCACTAAGTTACTCCCGTCAGCTGTATCAGCTACTACCTGTGTCCAATTTACTAATGACTTTGATAAGTCAGAGTATTTTTATATACCTCTTTATATTTGATTTTGTGCCTGTTTTATGGTTTTTTTACCATGTTGTCACCCTTGAAGGACCTCTGAGACTTTGAAGACTGAAGCTGCTGCTTCACCCACCATCCTTATATTCTTAAACTACTTAAGGCAGCTTTACCTTTACCACTGCTTTTCCAAAGCAACCTCTTTTCTTAGGGCCTAATGCCAAAATTAATAGGAATCGTTCAGTTGACTTTGGTAGCCCTTGCATCTAGTTTTAGAAACATTAGGTCTGTTGAGTACATCTTTGTAAGGAATCATTCTTAGAAAACATTTACCCTTACTCATTCCTTCTCTGGTACTGCCAGGCAGCATTCACTGTATTTGGATGGTAGCTTGGCCATTCAATAGCAGTATGGTCATCTGCTCTAATGTGCACTTAATTCACAAATGTGGTACTATGGCATATTCCTGACATATGCATCTGTGCTAACGTACCCTTTTTAATTTATAACAAAAGAAATTTAGTTCTATGCTTCAGTGTTAAATCATTATTATAATCTGAATTTTAATTAAATCTTTGCTATATAAACATGGCATTTTAATGCTCTCAGTAATAAAATAGTATTTTATTTTAAGTAAGTCACTAGAAAGATGTTATAATAGTTGAGATCAAATATATTTGCACTCATTCTAGAGGGAGAAATGATCTTTTTTCCAGGTGTAACACAGTGGCATGATTTATCAGGTTTTCTGTACTATGTCCAACTATGCTCATACATATGTAAAAATAATTTGCATTTCTAAATTAGTCACAAGTGCTTTCTCAGTGGAAGTGTTGTTGCTTAGTGTCATGTGTTTCATTTTGCCAGGAGTCACACAGTGTCTTCCTTTCTCTCACCGAGATCAATTGGACTTTGGTAATGAAGTCAGTTGGTATTACTTGACCCTTGATTAGTTGCTCCCTGTACTGGTACAGGGTGTTATGACTGGAGGGAGATTCATCTGTCTTCTCGGGATACTGCAGTGCAAATATCCCGTATACATGGTGCAGTGCAGGATTGCGCTGCTAGGAACTATGGCTACTCTAGAAGATGAGTAGTACGCAATGGAAGTGGACTGCAGGCCAGGCGTGAATAGTTTGTGCAGTTTAAGAAGTTTGGCTCTTTTTGTTGCTTTGCCCCAGAATCACAAAGCAACAGGCTTGGGTTCTGCTACTGAAATCAACTCAAAATATGCATGATGTAATTATTTCATTCCCCAAGTTCCTGTACAATTGGGACTCTCGTTAAGGTGAAGATTACCAGTAGAGTGAAACTAGCTGGAGTTTTATTTCCCACAACGCTTATTAATTTTGCAGTTTCTACTCAAAATCATAATTTTCCAAATACTCTCCTTTAATCGCAACATGCCATGTTGACACAAGTTGTTTACTCAGTAAGCATCTCATACCTCAACATTTATGCATATTCATGGAAACACAGAAAAGATTATGGTATAAAAGTTGCTTCAGACCCAATGTAATCACATACCCACTGATAATTTACATGTGTATTACACAACTATTTATTCAGCCTTTAAAAGGGGAAAAATCAGTTACCAAAGCAACTGCTATATTGTGTGTTACTAATGCTATTTTTAAGATAAAGAACATTGGTAAGGCACACATCTCAGTATCTCTTAGGAACAAGTACACACTTTGCAAAGGGGAAAAACACCAGAACTATTATAGTCACTGAATTTGTAACAAAAGAAGTTCAGACCTGTTTGCTAAGTATTTCCTTATAATTGAGTTTTATCACCATTTTTACAGCATTGTAAAATATTCTCACAAGACTTTTAGGTAATATTCAGAAAAAAACCCAAAGGGAAATAATAATATGCGACAGCAAGGGGTAAGTGAAATACGTTTGCGTTCAGGATAAGCCTGGTAGGTCAAGCATCATTTGCAATCCAAAGTGTGCAGCTGGACGCACAACATTTATATCATTACAGAAGACTCCATATATATACAAGCTACTGATGATAGTTTTCTTCCTTTCTTTTCTGCTCAGCCAGTAGAACGCTCCCCTATCGTTGCTCTGAGAGTGGAGAACATAATGTGCTCTGTATTCCTTGCCACAGAGAAAATGCTTGGGACAGAAGATGTTTGCATATCACTGTTATGGGCCAATCAACTATGATTCTGTGTCATGGTGGAAAATAATAGCATATGACGTAAGCTTCCGTAAATAATTTTTGTCCTAAGTGCACTCATAACCAAGTTATAGACTTTTTAAATGCCCATTTCTACTCTTTTTTCTAGCAGTTCAAAGGACACAGAAAAATATGGTCAGTTTAGGAAGAGTTGGGTTTTATTAATCATATTTTAACTTTTTCTGCTAACAGCCTGTTCATGAATAGACTGACATTTCCTTGATTCTAGTTGCACTTCAGAATTGCTTACAAGATAATAGTTTCCAAAAAAATCCTGGTCCATGGCTCGCTATAGCCAATGCATTGTGAATGCCTAATGTTGATCAAGGTCCTTCAGATGGGATAAGTCAAGTGATGCTATCCTGAATATTATGGTATGTTTCAAATGATTTTTGTAAACCTGCAGGGTTATGAATGTGAGTGTAGCTTTGTCAGTATTAGACAAAGATCTGTTTTTTAGAAACCCTGGAAACCTTGATTTGAAGCATGTCTTCAACATCACTTGTTCCCTGCAAAACCTTACGTCTTTGACCAGCCAAGATAAAGCAATAGTCAAACGGGAACTAGTGGAGCTAGTCTGATGGTCTAAATGAAAATGAAGATAGTTTGGAACAAGTGTTTTTCTTATGGGGAAAAGAGGAGTTATGTACGATTTGCCCAAAGTCAGTCCTGCTTCCTACTTGCAGAAAGTGCTGATGCACCTCTTTGAAAGACCACACCATTCAGACTCTGGATTACTCACTTAAATAAACTTACCTGGGTGATTTTGTAGCTGAAGAGCTGAGCCCAAAATGAGCACCTAAGAAATGTTGAAGTGATGCAACATAAGGATCCTCCCCTCCCTCAAATGAAGTTTTCTGGATTTTGTTGTAAAGGAGCATTTGCCCAGCTCTGGGTCAGATTTTCAGAGTTGTGTAAATAAGACAACTTGGAATGATAGAAGAGCGGCTGGGTTTTCCTACAACTCATGGTGATCTAGTCTGTTCACTTAGAAAAAGGGTTGATCTGTGTGATATTATTCATCTATCCAGTAACTTCTTCAGTCAGTTATGTTGCTGGCTGAATAAGGCTTCAAATTGCTGTCCTATTTGATGAATAACAGCAATGTCTGAGTCCATTGCTAATCCAGTATTAGTCATTTCTCCACTCAGGTGCAGTATCAGTGTCTCAGTTACTTGATTCAGGGGTAATCATCTATGGATAGGTATTCTGAGAGAAGCACAAGCCATGGATCAGTGCATGCATCCTCTTTGTGACTCAGCTCTGCAGAATACTGCAGGAGAACTTTTGTCTCTGGTATCAGGATTGAAGTGCACAGCAGGCAAGTCATCCAAGTCCATGCAGAGCTCTCCATTTTCTCTATAAACTGTATAAATCCTGTTGGTCTCTGATGGAAAGTAAATCTGAAACATTTAAAGATACTTCATTGCATTTAGTATGCCTCTGCAGTTGTGGAAATGGATAATCTGTATCGGGAATCCAAGAGTGTGTCACTTTCAACAAAGAGATGAAGATGGGAGAAAAGATGTGAAAAAACATGCGTCTGTTTTAATTTGTCTTTATTCTCTAACTCTGGANACATCGGCCGATCTTGCCTCCAGGCACTGAAAAACAATGAGCACTGTGGCCACTGCGTTGGCCGAGCAGGACAACGCAGCTGAATACACCAACTGCCTCTCTGCTCTGTTGAGTTGGGCAACAGTATCTTTCTGTTTATCTAAGCCCTTCTGAGAATCACCACTTCCCTCCCAAAAGACGTACTCCAGTCTGTCTCCATNTGTGCTTAAATACACAATTGTTTTTATGACTAATTCCTCTTCTCTCTTGTAAGATTCCCGTGTGATTCATATTTAAAAATGAATCCATCCTTTTAAAAAGCAATTGGTTACTCCAAGTACATAAACAAAGGAGCAAAAAAAGAGAAAATCCCGTGAAGTTCCTAAAATATTAAGGAGTAATTTCCAGTATGAACTGTCTTTTTATCAACACTGAATTTAAATAATGAAAGAAAATAATAACAACAGCGTAGCAGCAGAAGCCCCAACCATGAAATGTTTGTATTATGCTTTATACAGTGCCTCTTTTCTAGTCACCTGAGACTTGAAATGCTGCACCTGCTTTATAGTACTTAAGCAATAGTAGTACTTTGGCCTGACATAGAATTTCCATCTCTAGAACATTTAAGTGTAAAATGATTAAATCTGACAGTTCTCCTGTAGAGCAGGTAATAACTACCATCGCAGATATATGCCAGAACATCCCCAATTCACAGAAGGAGACACTAATCTGTTAAGATTAAGCAACATATCAAGTCAAAG
>VYZW01005316.1:1075-30040 GCA_013401315.1 Balaeniceps rex
AGGAGAAGTATGTAAAATAATACATTGTATTCAGATTGCAAATCTGATCCTGGTATTTACTGTCTGTCTTATTGCAAGAACTAGCTAGGATTCAGTTGCAATGCATCACTTTTAGAAATAATTAGGAAGGGTTGTTATATTCTTAGTGCATATCTACCTTGGACCCTGCTGCCACGAGATCTGTCTGAGGCCAGAAGTTTTGTAGGCTACAGAAAGAGTGAGAGTCATACTGTTAGAAAAAATACTTATAACAGACTGAAAAAAACCTCAAAGAATCAACAGCTTTAGAAGTGTTTTAGGATATTCACCAACAAATAACAAGCTGGAAAATAGGCTGTGGATCCTCTATCAGTAACTTTATTCACAACTGCAGTTGGGTCAAGAGTGAGCCGAGCATGGTGTGTTTCACCCACTAACATTGAATCTTGGCTTTAAAAAGTATTGCTGTACTCAGAACTGAGCCCTCATTGTGTGAAAACGATCAATCCTGCTGGCTTTAAGAAATAAGAAACACATTTTTTAGGCATCCTGCTTACTTTTGATCATCTTTCTTCCTCTCCCTAGGTTTTCTTGAGCTAGTCTTCAAGAATGAAGTTCAAAAGGCTCATTTGGTCAGGATAGGAACCATAAAATTGTTAAACTACTGACTTTGCTTGGTCTCTCTGGTGCAGGCAGGGGTAAACAAATATCTTGTCAAACTTCCTGTGATGCCTCATACTAAAGAGATATTATAAGAAATATAAATAGGGACAAAACCTTAATAACATAAAAAAAACCAAACAGCCAAACTTTTGGAACTCAGTTCACATTTTTATTGAGGGTTCATGTTTATTTATTGTGATATTTTTCTGGATTATCTGATTATGGGGGTGCTGTCCCTGGGCATTGCACAGACTACAGGAATGACCAAATTGCAGACTGCCAGGCTGGACCTTGCTATGCTAGTGCAAGGCATCGACTTGAACCCTGCTGTGAGCTGAACTCCTCTGTGACAACCTCCGACGGGAGCAGGGGATGAAGGAATTGTTCAAGCCTCCTTGCTGCTCCTTCTTGAGAGGCCAGTGCTCCCCCATTGCTACATGACAGCAAAGGTATCCACTATGACACCAAAACAGAGGTCACTGCCGGCATGCAAAGTGATCATATTAGGCCACAAGGGAAATGTGAACATACATCAGAATATGCACCTACTGCATGATGTGAATAGCTTCGTTTTGCTTATGTTGCGGAAGAAAGTCTACCTTCACTACCACATAGCTTCAAACAGTTACAGTCATTAGTTCTTCCTTTTATACTTAGTATTGCATTGTACAGTATTACACATTTACAATATGTGCATTTATCTACCTAAAAGGAAAGAGATTTTTCTTTTGAATAAAGTTAGCAAAATCAGGCTTCATATAGTAATCTGGCTCATTTGCATGCAGATGAACTTTATACAGATCTGTTGTAAGACCAATTATTTTTTTTTAAGAAACTTTTTTTTTAGGTAATGACAATGATGGTGTCAGATTTAGCAGCTGATATGCTACAAGAAGGAGCTCTACGTATGCCTATGGGTGAGAAAGGGATACAAAGAACAGAAAGAATTTAGAGGTGCAAGACTGTTCAATGGGAGATTTTCCCAGGCTCCTTTATTCCAAATATTGATAAACTTTAATTGAACTACAGATCCTTAATAATAAAAGAAAGATGCAAGTCTTGGGAACACAGAGATCCAACTGGAGAACTGCAGAGACCTATGGCAGGCAAAACTGCAAGGTATTCTACTTTTAGCAAATTTTTTTGAGAAGTAATCAATGTGCCCCTGGTCATTTTAGGGGCTATTTTAGAATAAAAGAATTGTTCTTTCATCTTTCCTATCCTTTTTAATTTCAATAGATGATTTTTAATATAATTATTTTTTGAGGACAAAACGCAGTCTTGCCTTGAGGTATCTGTCATCTGATTTAAAGGTCATTATGAGCTGAGAATTCTCCTGTTTGTGTGTAAAGAACAACATCCAAAGTCATAATTACTTCCACAAATATTTTTCAGGACCTCACTTGCATGATAGCCTTTTTTCCCACTTTTTTCAAGAAAAGATAAGCAGCACTGCAAAAGCATAAAAGGCAGTTTTTATAAGCTACATGGATTTACACTAAGCTACAGACAGAGTCACCTAACAAGGTATTTAATAAATCACACATCAGATTAAGACCAGGTTAGATAATTTATTTCTAAAAATTAGGGCCATTTCAGTGAATACTATTCTACTTCAGAAATATTTGTGTTGAGTCAATAAGACATGACAACTCTGCCTATTAGAAAAGTGGAGGGAGCTATGCTCCATGGGAAATATCAGTGGTGCTTTTGGAAAACTCTCCCATTGATTTCACTGGGCTTTAACGCAAAGGCTGGCCAGGAAGTTCTAGTAAGAAAGCGTAATGACTTTCACACTGTTGATGTGGACAATAATAGTTGCAAATAAGTGCAAGACATGCTGCCTTGTACTATCTCATTCTCCACTCTTAATGTTAGTTGATGCACAGCTAATCATGGTGGTTTTGATACACTTAATCACATTTTAAGGGCTTCATTGAACTGTTGAACAAACTGTCTAGAAAGCTAAATTCTGCGTCTTCTGGTAAGCATTTCTGGTACCATCTGATGGGTGGGAGAGCCAGATATAGCCATTATCAGACTCATAGACAGAATGTTTCAATTAGTGACAATGTTTAATAGCGTTTTCAGCTAGTGTTCTCTAATTACAAGAGGGTAAACATATCTACTACATACTATTAATATAGTTTATCTATGTAGTCTCCTTGTGAAGAGCTATTTACATGTTGTTAGTTATTTCTAAGGACAAAACTAACCTTAGTCTGAAAACAGAGCAGATTTTAAGTCATCCTAAATCAGTCAATAGGAGTCAAGGAAAATACAAGGATTATTCAGTTCCCTGGTGGATAGGCCGTATATTTTTTAGTTTTTCCTGCTTTTCATTTGTAAAACATGGAGTCAAAGGAAATTATTTGTCAATCATCCACTTGTAGGATTGCCTTATTATTTTAAACTAAATGTAAAACTTAGACATATCTTAATATCTGTAGAGTCTAATCGGAGTATGTGTTCTATCATCTACTCCAATGAACATTTAACAGTGCACTCAGAGGTGTTCACCCACTTCAACCATAGCTCATGATGTTAAGTGGTGACTAACACCACATTTTAACTGTCCATTATCTGTTACCACCAATTTAAATTCTGGGAAAAGTTACCCTTATAAATGAACATCCTTCCTTGGCTTTTATAGAAAATGCTACTGCTCTAATAATAAAGCAAGTCTATCTTCTTTAATAAATTAAACAGGACCCTCATTCTCCTTCAATAGCAAGATAGGAAGTCCAAAACTTATTCTTAAGCCCTTAAATTTAGGAGAACACTAAAGTAGATGCAAATTCTCAAACATAACTGTATTTCTGGTCAGCTACATAGAAAATTTCACTAAATGGCCAACATAGGAGACCACAGTTTCTAACTAGATCCAAATAGGTCAACACTAGCTAATAAATTTTGATTGACTGATTGTTCTTTGGTGGGGAATGAACAAACCGTAGCGTTATGAAAAAGAGACATAAAATAAACTAAAACCATAACATTGAATGGTTTATTCTCATGTAGTGACTGCCTGATAGATTAAAAAAAAAAACAACTTTCTTCAAGGTTCTCATCAGAAAAATCAATTTGGCTGAGACACAAGGGGTTGTTATGACTATTTTTAAGCAAAAGTCTTATTGACAGGAATTTGCTTTATAACAAAATACCTTATAAAATTATAGTCCACAAAATAAATATCACAAAGTAAAGGTGAGTCTTGAGTTGCATATACTTCTTAAAAGGCAATTACAAAGTTGTGACATAAAAAATGGCCAAATTTTCTGGTTTTCACTAGTAACATTTTTTAACAGAAAATTTTTGATGCATTTACTCAATAAATAAAAAATAAATAAAAACTGCTGAAAGACACAAGTACTTAGAACTCATCTGATACATAGCTCTCTACTTTTTATGTTTTAAAAAACAGAACAGACTTATGCAAAAAAACTTCACCCAAAACACAGAGACTACAAGTTTTGGATATCTTGTATGGCAGTGCCACAATTTCCAGTGGACAGAAAATGAGTTCTGTATTAAAGACTAATGCAGTTACATATTTTCTTGCAGTTATGAAAGTATATTTATTATGAAACAATTGGAGAAATAATTATTGGAGAAAAAGAAACAACCTTAGAAATTCTTTCCACAAATTGAGTTGAGTTGGGGAAATGTAGAATTATTAACTTTTTGAGGGTAAAATCATTACTTTAATGAAGTAAATAAAATTATTACTACTGATTTGAAACAAACAGAACTTTGGAATAATTGTCTGTGGAATAAACAACATGTACATTTTTAGATACCAAAGAAGATGAAAATAAAGAGAGATAATACAAATATTATCTGGGGAGTTTCAAAGGCAAAAAGTTTTCTAACAAGCCCTGCTTCAAACGCACAGTAAGTGTTTCCTTCCCTTTCACATTGCTCAGGGTTATGATTTCCAAGGCTAACTCTGACACTTTGGAAATCCATGTAACCAGAACAAACATTACTCAGCATGTACCTACTACCTCAAAGTATAAAACTGCATGTTTTCCCTTTTTATTATATATGTTATCTGCAATTGCAATGGTATGATATATACATTGAAAACTGTGTTCATGAAGACTTGGATATTGCTGCTTGATGCCTTTTTTTTATAATGGTGTGACTGCAATTAAAAGTATTACAGATTTCTGTCATACTTGATGCGATGCAGAGAGATCTTGTTATAGAGTTTTGTTCCATATTCTTCAGCTGACTGTTGACAGAGCAGAGCAATCTTCCTGGAGAAGTGTCAGCTTCAGCAAAGTTTTCCCCACACTGGCAATATTGGCATCATCCTTTGAGCACACTTGAACCCCTGCTGCCCTTTCTACCCCACCGCCTGGAAAGGCACTAGATGTGCTGCAGGAAAAGATCACAGGGCAGGGGACGTGAGCCAGCTCTAGTCCTTTCTCTTTTGACAGTTGTACCCTTACTTTCACTGTGAATTGGGTGATCCTTGATGTTTCTGCCGAACAAAGTCCTCTCCCAACTTGTGGCAGCATTTTGCTGATGTGAGGCAGACAAAAGAATCAGCATCCCTTTTACAAGGCTGTATAGCGTAGGAATTACGGGAAAAGGAGCAACAGGTGCCCACGCTGTTGCAATAGTGACATGCTTGACTTTAAAAGCACAGGCATAATGTCCGTTATTTGCAAATAAGTGAATAATAGGCAATGGACATTAGTGCTGTTTACGAGCTACAGAGAAGGAGTTATTTTATGTGTGTTGTGAAATAGTTCTGCTTTATTTCAGGATTTTTTTCTTTTCATGATGTTTCATCACTTCTCATTTCCCTCAAAATTAGATTGTAAACTAAATTGTTCATTCTTTATTCCAGTCTCACAGAAAAGAAAAAGAAAAAAAAAAACAAAAAACCGCTGCAAATTAAATATTGCTGGTGTCTACATAATGCATAGACTTCAATGTACAGTTTATGCTTTTTAGTACGTAGTTAAGATGTATTGGTAGAAATAAACTCAGTAATGTTGACAAGAGAACAAGAATATTGTTTAATAAGTAATCAGATAAAGCTAGATGTGAAGTTTTGAAAATTATTATAATTTTTCTCAGAGAAAAACTTGGATATTTCCTTAGTTTCCATCCAAAATAAGGAAAATAAAGAAATAAAAAACAATAAAAGATGAAACATAAGCCTTTGAAGTGCTAGCATGATTTCATCCATGGGTGTCTAGATTTTAACTGAGAATAAGTTCTTAGTTTAACTAAAAAGTCATTCCCAAACTTCTATTTGCTTCTCATTTTTTCTTACTTTTGAAGACAAGCCTATCTGTATACCTTAAGCCGTGTCACACAACATTACTGTGTTGTGTGACACAGATGTCACTGAAGGCTTCCAAAATATTTGAGATTACTTTCAATCTATAGACAATTGACAAGATTTCTTTCTTGCCCTCTGTGACAATGTGAACTTTTCAGTGGCAGAAAAACATAAACCTTCATTTTAGGTAAAAATATGTAACTATTTTATTATGATGTTCTCAGATAGAAACATTTTTTCCTCCTTCTGAGTTGAAAAGTTCATCTTAGAATTGCTTAATGACAATGCTCATATCAAGGCAACAGAAGAAGACTAGAATAAAGGCCAGCATTCACCAGTAAATCAGAGAAACAAACAAACAAAAAAAGATTAAAGTCAACAATTCAATGGAAACACATATTTCAAAACATTTTTTTTATTTTGCAGATCACTAGCCCCTGGAATAGAATCTAAATTCCTCTTAAACTGCCATAACACTAGCACACATTTCAGCAAAAACTTGAGGAATGTGAGAGCAAAGGCACAGGAACATTGAGATGGAAAAAAGAATAACATATCTGTCCTGGTTTCCAGCTGAGTTAGAGTTACTTTTCTTCCCAGTAGCTGGCATAGTGCTGTGTTTTGGATTTAGTAGGAGAAGAATGCTGATAACACACTGATGTTTTAGTTGTTGCTAAGTAGTGCTTAGACTAGTCAAGGACTTTCTTTTTCAGCTTCCCATGCTCTGCCAGGTGCACAAGAAGTTGGGAGGGGGCACAGCCCAAGATAGTTGATCCAAATTGACCAAAGGGCTATTCCATACCATATGACGTCATGCTCAGTATATAAACCGAGGGGAGTTAGCCGGGGGGCAGCGATCGCTGCTCGGGGACTGGCTGGGTGTCGGTCGGCGGGTGGTGAGCGGTTGCCTCACTTGTTTTCTTTTCCCTGGGTTTTGTTTGTCTCTCTCGTTCTCCTCTTCATTACAATTATTATTATTATTATTATCATTATTATTATTATTACTATTATTATTATTTTATTTCAATTATTAAACTGTTCTTATCTCAACCCGTGGGTTTTCTTACTCTTGCCCTTCCGATTCTCTCCCCCATCCCACCGGGGAGGGGGAGGGTGAGCGAGTGGCTGCGTGGTGCTTAGTTGCCGGCTGCGGCTAAACCACGACAATATCTAACATTTTTTTTTAAAAAACCTGATATAGTCCTCACAAGCTGTAGTCTCAACTAACTGGTATTATCTGAACTAATTAACCCTACCTTAGTTTCTTGCACACTCTAAATATAATGATAGCGTAGGAATGTTCGAGCCAAAGGGATGTTTTGGGAGCTTTGTACATGGATATTTAAAGAGAAATAGTAACTTTACTTTTAGCCAAGAAAGCTCTCTTCTGGAGTACTCTGCTGATTAACCAAGCTGTCTGTGAAATTCATGGTGCCACCACAAGATCAGGCTGGAAGAGGATGAAATGTCCATTTGGAGATCAGAAAATTTACTTTGCTGGCTAGAGGAATGCTTTTCTTCACTGAATAAATGTATTATGAAATATATTAGAATTGAGTTATATTCTGCAGGCACAGTCTTTTTTTTTAATACCAATTAGTATTTCATTTTAATTGCATGCCAGCATAACTCCTTGAGAATCTATATGAGCAGGCTTATGGAAAGTTGAGAGAGAGATACTGAAGACCATCACTTCTCTAACAGACAATGCTGTTGTTATTTAGATTTCTTTTAAAAGAGTCATATGAAAGGTCCCACACAACTCAGAGAGTATTAGGAGCAGCTGTCCTCTCTCCTCCTTTTAAGCTATTGTGGCTGAGACAGTGATTAGAGATGGACAAAAAGTTTCTTCTGCTTTTAATATGAAGGTCTGCTTGCAATATGAATAGTCACTTGCTAGTGACCATTTTGTTCCCTTGGCTTATCTACCTCTCCATCATATAATATCATCTCCTTGGTATGTGTTATAAACATGTCTGTTGGAAAATCCTGGAGATGAAAACTTTCTTGCAGATCAAAAGACTACTCAGTAATTAAATCTAGCACAAGTATGGTGTAGTTTATTGTCTTCCTTGCAACCTGCTTGCAAAGCCTTTATATTGAAATCAACTCTGTAAGTTCTAGGCTAAGTTTAGGATCCATTCAAAGATAATCCTTAACCAGAAAAATAGTTAAAAGCAGCCACAGTCTGCTGTCAATAATGCTAATTGTAGCTGAAGTTGTAACTGGTTTTATTAGGCTGTAATTAGCGTATACCTTTATGGCCTGAGATTTTGTTTTTTATTCAGCAAGCTTGCCTATCATAACAGATATTGAAATGGGGCTGGAAAGTCTAGAAACAGTACAGTGGAGACAACATTATGTGTACAGGTACGTTATTAATTCTTACACGTTTCCCTTTATACAGCCAAATCCAGCCTGCCATGAGCAGGGTCCTGCATCGGAGAGGACCAGCTGTATCTCCTTGTGCCAAGATATCCATTGTCCCAGTCCTCAGATGGATGGGACTCGACTTTCACTCCTTCCCTATTAAATACAGGGGAAAAAACACACTGCTGATAGAAAGGCAGTGATAGAGTATTGACCTTCAATGCTGAGTGAGGACATTAGGCATACCTATGCCTCTGAAAATTAATACACCTGTTTTTTTTTGTAACAAATGTTATTTCATAATGGCAGCCAAACTACAAAGCCCTTTAAGCTTATGTCTTCTCTGGTGCTGCACTACCCTGTGTGCTTTTGCAGCTTTTGGAGCAAATTATTTATGATGCTTTCCTAGTGACACTGACAAAAACTGCCTGTCTTTTTTGCTGCATGGTGGATGTTCTAGAAGGCTCTCAATCCTCAAATGTGTCCTCCTGTAAATTAGGTATGTTATTGGCTCAGATTGGTATGTTATTGGCCTAAACATTAGGTATGTTATTGGCCTAAAGAGAAGCTACTTTCTAACCATACAATGTAATATCAAAGTGCTACAAAATTTGCAGAAGAGGCCTCTGTATATGAAAATGGTGGAGGCTTGAAGGTAAATTGAAAGCTGCCACTGGGAGGCCTGAATGATAGATTTTGGCTGAACCACTGAGTAAACTCAAGTATTTTTGCATTTGCTGCTTTTAGAGCACAAGGACAGCTCAGGGACTAGTTAAAAGATCCTTACCAAGCTCAGGATAGGAAAAATGATTGCATCTAGCATGATCATAAGAATGTACAGGTGATTCAGTACCCTTACGTTTTGTTTGGAGTGCTTCTTTTTCTGGACTAGTGGCACAACAATAACCTACACTTTTAGAATACGGATGAAATAATGAATGCAAACTTTGCAATATGCTTTATAACTCAAGAGGCATTTTAAAAACAAAACAAAAATAAAAGGTTATTACTAAAAAAGAAATAAATATATTTATCTGTAGTGATCTCCAAGAACTCTGCATAATAAAATAGTAGTAAAATGAACTAACTCTCGAACACAATGGCCCATTCTTGGTTACACACATGCTGAGTTTTATGTAAATAAATCTACAAGAATTTTAATGACAGTGTCTGTTCTGGAGAATAGAATTTTTTTAATTTTATTTGATCAATGTTGCAGAGTATAAAATGTCAGAACTATTATTTTCTATTAACTGTATCTGGCATTGGCATAAACAGTCAACTTTGCCAAACAGTTGAGTGGGTAAAGAAGTAAGAAAAAGAGAAGAAAGCATTTGTGAAACTTAGTAAAAACTTCACAATCTATGTACAAAAGACCTCATCTGCTTGCACTTTCTTGTTTAAAAATATTTTATAAAACCAAAATCCTTTTGATATTATTTAGCTAAAAAAAATAATAAAATCTCACACATGTAAGAGTTTGAATGTCTGGCTCATCACAATTTTAATTGTAAATCCCAGGAAATGCAGAATATGAAAATTAAATTAGGAAGTGCTCAATGGATTGCAGAGTAGTAAATTTTATTAAATTTCTTTACAAAATAACATTTGGAAAATAATTTAATAAAAAGCTGTATGTGCCTTACTAAGAAACAATGAAAAAGGTTCAAGCAGTTTTTAGTATATCTAGAATATTTTTACAATGTCTGTGGGCTTAAGCAAACTGCAGTTCAAACCAATGTGAATTGATCAAAATCTATGTACCTTTAATCTAATACATAATTTATGTATTGATTACTGAAAATACAGTTTATGACAAACAACAGCATGATTCTTTAAAGCTATCTTATACAAACATTCTTTATGATAATATAACGAATTGTTAACAATTAGTCTTTCAGAGTTGCAATGTAATGTTTATCACAGACAACACATTTAATTTCAACTTTTAAAAAACTGTAGTATTCTGAAATTCTATAGACTTCTGTAGTATTCTTAGCAGAAGTCATAGCCTGTTGTCCAGATCTGTTCTGCTGTAGAAATCCACATTTCAAGAAATGGGCAAAATATTAAATGTATGTACGCTTTTTTCATATTGAGGTACGTGGCTCTCTACACCAAGAATGTAGATTTTTCAATAGTTGGTCTCTTCCACTAGCAATCTGTGGTGATATTTTTCTGTCACCTTCTCATGTGAGCCTACTGAGCCAACAGCACAACTGCTTTTGAGAAGAGTAAAAAATACAAGGTTTTCCTTCAGGTTAAAAGAAAATTCCAGTGTTAAATGGCAAAATCCCACTTTGTTTCTACAGGAAGCTGTTCAGTACAAGCCATTCAGAGTCCTTCAGCTTTTGTTCATGGAACACTGCTCAGATTGATCCACTTGATTAATTCAATTAGTACAACTAATAATATTAAGAACAGAGAATTGCCCAATACTTAATTATTTGTAACACTGTCAGTGTCTACACCCAGTTCATTAAATATTTTATTGGAAGGAAGGAAGGAAGGAAGGAAGGAAGGAAGGAAGGAGAGAAAGAAAGAAAGAAAGAAAGAAAGAAAGAAAGAAAGAAAGAAAGAGTGAGTTTTCTTAAATCTTGTAAAATCTTGATTTTAAGACCTCTGACATTGCCAAGAAGAAAAATAGCACATGAGACATTTTGTAGATCTCATCATCATGAACTCAGAGTGATAGCTCTGAGGACATTGATGTCATCTGCTCAGAAGAGTGTGTCACACAGAGGGCTCACTCCTGTCCTAGTGACTTACTTAATGCCTGGATGCTTTCCTTTAATACAATGAGTTGCCTTGCATTCCTGAGGATCAGCGGAGAGTGCAGGAAAGCTTTTATTTCATGCCTCATTTCTTCCAATATCCTTGGAATGACTTACCTCACTCGTGTTCTCCTGGCAGTTATGGAAAAAGAAGAGAGTTGTAAATGAATTCGTATTTCTCATATGTGGGTACATAGGTGTAAACATCACAGCACCAGGGATACAGCAACAAACATTTCAGTGATGAACATGGTTATCTTAGCTAATTAACAGGCACTTGGCTGGCCCACTTGTATGGACTGAGGACTGGTGGGGGAGTTTTAGTCAGTATTGATGTGCTTCAAAGAAAAATACTATCGATTTAATCAGGGTTAATTGATGACCCATCGGTCATCAAGGAGGAAGGTTGCCTGCCTTCTATGCCCCAGACAGGCCAACATGCAGCCCCTGTCTGAGACAATCCTGAATTGCCAACGTGCCACTCAATCAATATCTACATGACATTTAACATCCAAGTGTTAAGACGTTTTGAGTGTAAGGCCCCCTCTCACATGCAAAAAGGGGGCATATATGCCAACAATATTTGCAGCATGGATCTGCTAAATCTGTAATTTTTAATGAAAGCTACAGGGGTTTTGCAAGAGAATCAGTTGCCAGCCAGTAAAATATGCTTCTCCTGATATAGTCACATGGTAAACCCTAATCATTTGGAAATGAGTTTTGTTCAGTTTTCAGATTTTATTTTAAGAATTGTACCTGGAAAGCACCACCACTGTCCATAATACAGGTAGCCAGTAAAAAAATTAATAAATTAAATTGTTCTATAACTTTCTTTAATATAAAATGTAATATTGATCAGTCAATAAGTATAAATAATACAGGCACTGTATAATACAGGCACAGGTGCTTAGGGACATGGTTTAGTAGTGGACAGGTACGGTTGGACTCAATGATCTTAAAGGTCTTTTCCAACCAAATGATTCTATGATTCTATGAAGAGTTCCATGGTAAGCTTAAATTTAGTAACTCACACCTTTTTACTTTGAATAACTTTCAGCCATAGTCTGTTCTTCCCCCTAGCACTCCATCCCAGCTTTTCATTACGAATGGTGGACTGTGGTACCTGAAACCACATCTTATGCATAGCAAATATTGCTTCATTGCCAAGACCCCTCCATTGTTGAGGGGTCACAGGTTCCATTGGAAAGCAACATTGCTGGCAAGAGTTTCTGCTCGTCAGCTCATTCCAAAAAGGGAAAAGTGTGATAAAAGGGCCAAAAGTAATTATGTCTGTCTGACTTTGTCTCCTTCCCTAGTACAGATAGAGATATGGATATGGTAACTGTCTGTTGTCTTTTTTTTTTCAGGAAGATGTAGGCTCACTAAATACACACAAAGGTGAGCAGATGTGAACCAGTTCTGTACTTAAAACTGCAAAGCTGCAATTCATGTGAGGTTGCTTTTACACTGAACATTAGCCTTGAACAGTAACAGTACAGGAGTGTTTAGTCCATAGGAGAATGGCAGGGTGATAGACAAGGGAGCTAGAGTGAAACTCATTTTCCTACAGCAGCATTGTGTGACACGTCTAAAGTTAACTACGACGTGGAACGGCAACCTTTAGGCTTTGACTACAAATTCACAACTCCCATCAGAGAAAAAAAGTGAGGAAAGATGATTTAAAAGCAAGCAAACAAAAAGAAAAACAGAATGTGAAAAAGAATCACCCCTGTTTCTTTTTTGTCTCTTCTTCAGCCTTCCACATCCTTTTGTATTCTGTGTTGAAACCAGAATCAACTATGCAGTATTTATAGTCATGTTACTCTCCTGATAAAGTATTACAGAGGCTGTGGCAACAATCTAGGGCTCAGCAGGGAAGCTGTAAGACAGCTATTTTTGTAATGTTTAAAATTATACTAAATTAATAAAAATAAAATCTCCTGCTGGGCTTCCAGTTTTAAATAGCACATTGTGGTGTAAATGATCAGAGCATCAGGGTTCTGCTAATTTAGTACATATTATAACAGTGAAGACATTAAAAGATCATAGCATTTTTCATTTTAGAAACAACACTCTGTGAACTGGCTGAATAATCTCAATAGCTTATGCTAGGAATTGCTAATATATGCTTAATGGGATAGAGGGAAATGGGAAACCTGCATATGGTACCTTTTAGGGGTTTGTTTCACGGCATCGAAGGTATAATTGTTTAGAAATCTGTCAGGGAGGACTCTCTTTGTTCCCCAGATTGTAACAGTCTAACTTACTATATTACCACCTCCTAAAATTAGAACAGTACTTAAAAAATAATAACTATATTTAATCTTTTATTAAAGCAAGATGAAATATTTCCTAATAAAGAAAAAAAAAATGATTGCTTTAGAATTAGAGAACTTCCAGTGTCTCATACCTGTCTGGAAAGCTTCTGCGAAGTGGCTTTAAAAACCCTACCCCAAAGCATACACTAGGTTAAATAGTCACCAAGCACAGGTCTTTTGGAATCAGCTGGAAAGCACCCACTAACTTCACCTAAAAGGATCTAATTTATACAGTAGATATGTGCTGAAAGCATTTAATCAGGTGTCGGACAATATGAAATGTTAATGTGTGTGCAAGACCAAGACCTAAGCAGAATAAAAGAAGGTGGTGATGACAGAAGTTTTCATAGAAAGGATGTAAACAATGCAAATATTCACTTAACAGTAAACCCATATACTGTCTCCTTAGATATTTTTCCGCTAATACTGGAAACCTCGGCTTTCATTGTGGCAATTCATCCCTGGTAGAAAAGGATCGGAGTAACAGCAAGAAAGATGGGCCACTGGCAACCAAAGTCTAATAGGTTTTGACAAGGTTAGACAGATGGATAAGAGTTTTAGAGCTTTGCAAGTACGTATTGCTACGACCCGTGGGTGGAGCTATGCCCAGAGTAATGACAACAGGACATTTATAGGGGAAGTGCAAGCAAGGTAACGTACACTGAGACACCTCTTCCTCATTCCAGTTTTTCTCACTCTGGTTTTAAAATACCTGAAGCTGTGTTTGAAAGCATGGAAGACTTACAACTACTTCTACTAGCATTTATGTTTTCTCATGCCAGACTATTTCTTTTCAAAAGTACTGTTTGTTAAGTAAAGAAAAAACAATATAATTTTGGTAATTATTATGTTTACAGGGAGCTGGAACAAGGTGAAAGTCACTGGTGTTCTTGTTGAGCTAGCTGATATAATGTGACCTGAAATAATGTGTTACTTCTGAAGTCATGCAAAAAATCCCTAGAGCCAATACACAGACCACATCATCCTTGTGAAGGGAGCAATATTCATACTACACTGTGGCAGTCTAATATGTGTAGTCTTAAAATACTGAACAAGCGAATAGAAGCAATATGACTGCAACTTCTTGGGATGCATTTTAGACAGCAGTTTGTCAAAATGGACACTCAAAGCAGCTCACTTTTCTTAGACACTCTGAGTCTGAAAAAACCACATTTCAAGCCAGACCAAGTACTACTACTTTGCTGGCTCACTCAAGTGTTGATAAAGGTTGAGTTGATTTAGCACACCATTGAGTTCAATAAAAATCATAAAATTTAAAACAGTCTTGCTGTAATGCACAAAACTGACCAAGATCTTTACAACATCTTTTTTTTTTTTTTGTCAGGAGCTGCCAATTTTTCAAAGCTGGAATTTTTAATTGTAATGTTTAGATAAAAGCTTGGATAATGGGGACTGATTAGCAGCAGATTTACATCCCCCTATCCACAATTCTTGTGGCATCTCGGAGGCCCACTTGGCAATTGGGGGAACAGCAACTGAATTTCTGGTCTGAAGAAGAGAAAGAATTTGAATCTGGGTTTCCTATATAATATGTCTGTATCATGAACATGGGCTATATATAGTGGATTCGGAAGCTGAGTATGAATGTTACTCTTTGTGTACGTGAAAGTTTACTAAACTTCCAAACCCAACTTGTTTTGTGAAACCAAATTCTGAGTTACTAGCCAACACCAATAACAGAGGCAGAAAATACTGCTTTGGTATAGCCTTATGAAAATCCCACTTTTTGGAGCTTCACCACTGTGTCTGCAGAGATGTTTTTTTTCCTACCACTCAGCAGTTCTGTGCTTCCCTCCCAGCTGCTAGAGTAGGGATAACACATTTCCCACCCTTCCTTGGAGGGCTACAGAAAGGGTAAACAGTTTTAGTGCATAAGATATCCCAGGCATAGAGGCTATAAAGGTTACATCTGTACAAGCAAGTACATTGGGAGAAAGCCATGTGGCGTGGCACGACTGACGCCAGCTTCACTCCTTGCTCTCTGGAGCAGGGAGGCTGTGCTCAGCCTGGCTGCTGAGGGCAAAGTCCTCAGACAGGAACTTTCCCTCTGCAAGCCACACCATGCCAGTCTTGTGCCAGTGAGTGTGCTAATTATTAAGCAATATGATAAATAAAGTGCCTGGGTTGAGCTTGTACCCTGGCTTTGTATAATTTGTTAGTACAGTAAACTTAGAAAAGAGAAACAGGCACAAAGGAGGAAAAAGGACACGTGTAGATCCCTAAAGTCTTAGGTTGTTAGACATATAGCCTCTTGACTCATGTATCACTTTTCTCAAGTTTCTGGTGAGCTGTCCCATAAGGCCATATTTTACTGACCCTCTTCAAGAGAATCCATAGGTGCCCACTCAAATTTAACTAACTTTATTATTAAGAAAGTAGCATTTAGTATTAATTAATAGTAGTATTTAGAACTGAAATAATATTTACTGCGTTGAACACAACAGCAGGTCAAATATTGACACGAAGCCATAAGTTGAGGTTTAGGCCAAACATATATCAACATAACCAGATAAAATTAAGAAAGTACTGGGAATAGTTTACAACTCTAAAATGAGCAGAAACGCAATCAGTGGCAAGTGGTTGGTCAGTATTTCGACTGCTTTTGATTTTTGCTCATGGATACCATAGTCTTTGTGTCCCAAAGCCTCTCCTTCCTACCCACTTGCACAGTGCTTGCCATACTTTGGGTACATCTGGAATATAAATAACTGCAAATAAGACATGCCCCTCTGAACACACAGAAGGACAAGTTTCTGTATTTTTTTCAACCACAGATGCTCAAGTATTCCCAATCCGGGCTGTGGAAACGCACAGGTGCATGGAGGAGACAACTTGCACCTTACCTCACACACTGGAATAACCTGTGTGATGATATATTTTTATCTCTATGAAATCTGGCATGGTCCTATAAAGGCCTTTAGCTCAGACGTGTCCCCCAAAGCTTTGTGTTGGAGGCTTCTGTCCACCCCACAGGCTGGTCTCCTGAGTCTTCACCATTATTCTGAAGCACTTTTTATTCTCTTTTCCAACCCTTTTTTGCTCCTGTTTCATTCCTTGTGCTGGCATGTATTCATATGGATTTTTTTTTAACTGTTATTAATTACAGATGATGTTTCTTCTTCACACTTGACCGCAAAAACAGACTGAAATGGACATTTATTGAATAGAGAGGCAATGCACTGCACTACCAGTTCATGTGCTGCTCAGGCAGATTCTGAGGCCTTCCTTCCCCCTCTACTGCCCCCATTTCCCCGTGTCCATAATTTATTAAGCTCAGCAGCTCTGTCAAAAATCTGAAAATATGGTTCAGCAGCACTAATTGCTACTTCCATCTTTAAAACTGATCCATGCTCCCTTGATGCAATGTAACCAAAGAGTAGTAATACAGACAAAGGAATCTTATGCTCCCTCAGACAAATAGCTACCACTTCTACCAAATTAACTCTTTGAAAAGGTAAACAAATACAAAAATACAAACAGCAGCAGAGAACATTAGCATATCCTGGGGCTGTGAACCTGCCTGCTTATTCAAAGGATGATGAAAATGTTGGGAGGAATATCAAGGCGGCCACAATTTACCATTTAGAGAAGAACATTTATTCAAGACACCAGCTTTGTTGCAAGGAGTCTGAGATCAGACAAGTGATGCTAAGAAAACATACAGGATTCTGGGGAACCCATTGTTCTGGAGAACAGCAGGAATAAGATTACAAACAAATTTTCAGATGATATGTAGAACTGCAATCTCCATGGAGGTAGAATCATATGAGATATTTATGTGCATGAAACAAAGCACAGCAAAACACAGTTTGTTTCTTTTGTCAAGTGAATAAGAGACAGTTCGATTGTGAAGAACAAATACAGGGCTTACACAGGATTATTACCGCTGTGGCACTAGAAGTAAGAATAAAACAACTAGATAGAGCACAGGTAGTAAAATGCTGTGGAAATCTGAGCCAGCCCAGGTGCTCAGTGCTATCTCTAGAACCCGTTTCCAAACGACAGTAAGTTTGCAGAGTTCTTGCCAAGCCCCAAATGATCCCAAAACCTTTGGGAAATGGTGATAAAAATTAGTACTTGCTTTCTATATAGGCATATACAGGAGGGAAAATGTCCTACCCTCCACTGAGCTTTCAAAAATTGGAAAGAGATGAAACAAACCGTAGAAATAAAAGGTCACTTTTCACATCAGAGAGAGGTCACCTCTGGATTTGCACAAGGATCTGTCCTAAGATCCATTCTGTTCAACATACTCATAGGTAACACAACAAATGGAGAGAATACCACGTATATTGGTAATGCAAACATAATTACTACAATAAAAGAGGGTGTGAAGAATTGAGGAAGGACCTCATGACAGTAAGTGACAGAAATGGAGGATGACATTCAATGAAGGTAAAGGTCCAATGAATAAGGTACATGGGGAACTGAAAAAATAAATCTCGTCAGGCACAGCTGGCTGGAAAGGGGAGCAGCCACTCCAAGAGTAGTCTGCCCCAGCTCCTCTTGCCTCTTCTCAGCCCCAGGAGGATGTGACGGATGCACTCCTCCTGTTTGAACTAACTGAACTTTGGTCCAGGCAGATGCTCAGCAAGTAGGCCTAATCAAAGTTAATCCTATTGTGTGAGGCTATCAGTGAGAACTCAGCATCAAACCCAAAAAACCGGTTTGGCTGCAGAATGGGCTGATAAGCGGCCAAGACTGCATTAACACAACAGAAAATCTGACTACAAATCAACCACTTTACGCTATAAATATCTGCAGCCATCAGGGCCCCTTTAGCTCTCCCTCCATAGAAGCTGGCTGCGCGGCGGCGATCTCCCCTTCAGTAGGGACGCCTCTCAAGGCTACCCCTCGAGGCTGAGAGATCCCTTACCTGACACCAGACACCAATGGGCTGATAAGTGACTTTTTTGCACACATGTAACTTTTAAGATATGTATAGTAAGCTTAAGCGATAATCTTTGTATCCCATACTAACTTTAAGTGTAGTAAATAGTAGACTATTGACCGCCAATCCATCGTACTTATTAAATATTTTACATACCTAAATTTACTGACAAAAACTCAATAAACTAACTGCTTGATCAGATCTGTCTGAGCGATCTCTGACTCTTCTCCTGCAACAGAGGAGAAGCAAGCCCAGGGGTTCAGGATGCCTCCCTTCAGCACAAGCCTCCACCCCAGAGTTCGTCTTCTGCCCCAGACTCCCACTTCTGCCCCATAAGCAACAAAATACCATCTTCCTTATGCTAGCGAGCCTAACTGCAATGTGTCACTTCTGCGTCCCCGGGTTGTGTCTCCCTCTGGATATGGCAATGCAAGAGTGCCATGGAAATCTGAGAGGTCCCGAGTTTCATAAATGAAACTGAAGTTCAAATACCAGATGACATAGTCATAGTAGTACAATAGTCTGTCTTTTTAAGGTGGCCAATGACTGGGCTAACCTAGCTTGCTTTTCCCAGGTGAGTTAACCTTTTCAGTAAGTGTGGACTATGCGAATTGCAGAGATGAATGGGATTTAATTCTCTCTGGGGCTTATAAAGCCACAGAGGTCTTGTACTGTGATTCAGAGTTGATATTAAAAAAATAAAGAAGAAAGAAATTAAAGAAGCTGAAATCAGAATTTTATGTAAATAACAAAACTTTAGGACATAGCTATAAACTTGAGTGGCGTGACGTATTCTTTTCTTCTGTCCTTGAAGGTTTAAATCTACATGAGCAAAAAGTAGGAAGTGCAAGCACTGCAGAAACAGAAATAATATTCCAGTGAGTAGGTTATAAAAATAATAAATTACAATACTCTGTTCATAACATACATTCACAAAACAAATACTTTGAAATATCAGCTTTTAGCATTTGTTAGAAATGCATACACCCAAACAAAAATCTAAATCCATAACATGGATAAGAAAGGGAAGATCTCATAGATTATCTTGATTATGACATTCATAACAATTTCTCTATTCAGCATAAAAGAAGGAACAATATTCCACTGGCAGGAAGGTATGTTAGGTAAACTAACAATGTTATCTCAAAGTTATATCACAAGTTATATATTATAGTTAATATCTCAAAATACTAATGTGCAGATCTGCACTGCTATCATAATTATCTTGCATGACTGCTAATACGACTACCATCTTCTTCAGTGCTTTCTTAGGCTTTTTCTCATTTTTTTCTCATGACTTTTTAACATATCTTTAAATAAAGTTAGTAAATGTAAACATTTTTGGTGGCTCCTTAGGTTACTGTCTTTGGCCACAACACTGAAAACCTTCATTGCCCCAACTGTTTACTTCTGTCTAATTTGCGCTCCCTCACAACCATTTCCGTGAACAAGGGTATTCTTCTCTTCTTTCTTTGGGTTTATCTCCTTAGCCAGCATCTACTTTTACCAATTTCTAATCCCTATTTCCAGCCTACTTTATTTCATAAAGCAAATTACTTTCAATAAATAATTTATTCAAGTTCAGACTTTTCTTCCTGTTGTAGAATACCTATGAGGCAATTACAGCTTTGTCTAATCTATTTGTTTTTGAAAATATTTCCTAATTTTGTGTGAAGAATTTTAACCCTATGGCCCAGGTAGGCAAGAACTTTGTCAGTCTGATGCCAATGGCCTACAGCCAGACAAATGTAGGAGTGTGAACAGAAAGTGAAGTATCTTGGCAGGTAGGATAATAACTAGCTGGGGTAAAATGCTGTTTCATTTAAGCTAATGACAAGACTAAAATTTTAGGTACCAAATTTACATTGTTTGTCCTTTGCAGAAAGAATGAAAGATATATATTACTTCATTGGGATAGGTAATGTGATCGTAACCACATGGTGACTAAAGAAAGCTGAGTACCAATTTCAACTCTATTCTATAACACTGAACAAAACGAAAAAAAGAAAAAAAAGGCATGCAAATTCAAAAATTAATTCCCAATAATTACTGGATTTAACTTTTATTTCTTCATGAGGTAGGGCCACTCTATTGGTGCTCGAGTTAGAACTCTTTGAGTTGGAGCTCAGGACTTTTCTCTTATGGTGAGATCCCTAGAGAAGACCAAAACCATGTTCAACTTCAAATATCCAGATTTTCTGTTAATATAAATGAGAATACTCTTTTTTTTTGCCTTTTTTTTTTTTTTGCTACCATTATTTTAAGTAGTGGAAAACTCAAGCTGACTACGAAAGACAGAAATAGCAAAAGATTTACAAAGAAATTTCTGTCAAAATCTCTCCTGGATTACTCTGTCCCTGCATGGAAAGCCCTTTGCAGCTTGGTTTCAGTCAGCCTGGTGGCTTTTTGGTTTGCAGCAAACTGCACAGTAGCCTCTGATCCCTGGGAACTTATTGTTTCTGCCATCTCTGAAGCCAGTACTGTTTCATCATCGCTTCTCTCAGCCGTCTCCAACTCTCTCCTCGAAATGCAGAGCCTGCCTCTGTGCTGTGACTCTCTCCTGCCTGCCACATCCTCTAATCCAGGAATTTCCATCCTGAGCAGAACTGGTTACTTTGGGAGACAGGAAGAATCTCTCCACCTAACCCATCATGGTTTCTCTTTCCTCCCTATGACTTATTCCTACTCAGTTTGCTTTTCTTTTCCCAGAGACAAGCCTCTGATGATGCCCTGGATCTGCCTTAGCTATCTGCCTCTTTCAGAGCTTCCTGCTGAGTTTGTCTGAGAGGTGCTGGAGCTATAAACACAGCTGCCTAAAGCACAAGGAAGCTTCCAGACACTGGAGGAGGAAAGGGTAATACTGCTTTCAGAACACTAAGATAGAGGCAAGGTAGATAAATGACTAGAAAAGGAAAAATGCAAGCCAAAATCATAGCCCTTTCATACAAGACACTAGTGAATACCCAAATCTTTACAAAAGTTCAAGAGAAGCATAATTTCATTAACTATGAATCACGGAGAGGAAAATAAAGTCCATCACACGCTGAAGTGTTAGACTTGGCTTTGAACAGTGCACAATTCAGAGAAAAGGGATGCAATTTTTGTTCGGCTAACCCAGAGTTGCCCTCTTAAGTAAGCAAGATTCTCACCATTTTTCTCCACTTAAGGATTTCTCTCATAAAAGATGGAAGCAGCTTTGCATGTTCCTATTAAAACTTTCACCAAGAGCCCTTGGAACGGTTACTAGCATTCAAGTCCAAATAATGTAGCAAACCTAGACCAAGTAATACTTAGTTAACAGATGCATATCTACAAAGCCATCCAAAATGTTTTGCAGTCACAAGTCATCTGAGACCACACAAAATGTCCTGCAGGTTACCCTTTCAAGAAGCAAATTTCACACTGCAGTTTGCATTCCTTCTCTGTGCACCAGACTTGATGACCTCTGAGAGAATGCAAATATATAAAGATGAACCACATTTGCACCAAAAGGGATAATTAAAGAGAGGAAGGAAATTAAGCAAAGAAAAATACACTGCAAATTTCAGCAAATCTACCTAATAGTGAAATAAGTGGATTGAGGGATAAATGGTCTCCCAAGAGATACAACAGAAAGGCTATCTGCTTGGATTAGTACTAAATGGAATGAACAAAACACTAGAAATTACATTGCAAGGAATAATTTTGCACTGACGGGGGAATGGTCAAGATAGTACTGGTCATCTCTAACCCACAAAAACTACAGGAGAAAGTATCATGAACAACAGTTTTTGATTCTCTCTCACTTTGGCACTCCTCTATACTCAAACTTTTTTTTAATCCTGCCAAGAGCTGCTTATGATGTGGTGTGAAGCTGGGTCCAGCCTGTAAGGAAGTGAAGAGAAGGACAGTCCATGAAATATTTTGGGAGGGGTAAGTGTTTATCATCCTCGGGGTTTTTGGCAGGACTCATATTTCAGCAGGTATGACTGTTCTAGCAGGTGTGACTGTTCTAGCGGGGTGGCTGTATTTTCCTTCTTTGCTGCTCACTACCTTGAAGGGATATCGGAGAGGGCTACAGAAGCCTTTGTTGTTTTGAGGCAGCTGTTCTGATGGCTCGCCAACGCAGCACTGGTCTTAGAGAATCTGCTGACAAAGAAAATGTAGAAGACTTACATTTGTGGGTTTTGTTTCTGTTTTTCAAGGGAGCATGCCCCTAGGGAAACAGCCTTATGACAGCAGGCCAGAGGGTTGACATACGTGTGAACATATGTCACTGCCCCCTGCAGTAACGTACATGCAAACATATGGCATTGCCCTCCTGGTGCATATTAGTTGTCAACAGACACAGGAAGGACCTTGCCCTGGTTATGTTTTTTATCATCCATATGGTTTTCTATTGCTCCTGATAGCAGATAAATTACAACTACTTCCAAAAACTCTGTCTAATAATAGTTTGTGTTGATTCCAAATATAGATGCTTACTCTTTCCCTTTGGTACTTCCACAGAATTCATTGAGAACCAAACAACATCTTTTCATTGCACTGCAGGGCTCTGATGAATTAAAAGCAGAGGAAGGAAAAGAGAAGACTCAGCAAGCACATGACCAATGAGGTGAATAGCTGAAAGTGGACATGCAGCTTGACCCCTGTAACTTAGAAGGGGCTCAGCCTCATGGGAAAGAAAAGCTTCACTTCCACACTGTGTACATACCACTGTGGTCAACAGAGAAAAATAGGATAGTGACCCAGTGTAAGGAGACTGTTTCCCTAAGGAGTTTTACAAAATGACATGGTGTATCAAAAGCAGAGTTGCAAGGTAACAAAATGGACTCAATTAACATCTGGAGTCTCCTTTTTCCAATGAGAAATTAATCTCCTAAACAATACTATAGTGAAGGCTTCACTGGCAAAAGCACACACCATCTCTAGATGATGCTGAGGTTTATATTTTCAAAGGCTAGTTACATGAACCGTGCAGATAAGAAATCTGAGAAGCAGCTAGAAGTGGTTCTGCATTTGTTTACTACCTTACTGTCTCTTCTCGGAGGTAAAATCAAACGTGCAGCCATCCAGTTCAACTGCTATAATAATGAATCCCTAAAATGTCCTCAAAACCAAAGTGAACAAAATCAGTTTGTTTGAGAGCAGTATTGACGTCTCAAAGCCTGAGACAGAGTGTCGTGGTTTAGCCCCAGTCGGCAACCAAGCACCACGCAGCCGCTCGCTCACCCTCCCCCTCCCCGGTGGGATGGGGGAGAGAATCGGAAGGGCAAGAGTAAGAAAACCCACGGGTTGAGATAAGAACAGTTTAATAATTGAAATAAAAATAATAATAATAATAATAATAGTAATAATAATAATAACAATAGTAATTGTAATGAAAAGGAGAACGAGAGAGACAAACAAAACCCAGGGAAAAGAAAACAAGTGATGCAACCGCTCACCACCCGCCGACCGACACCCAGCCAGTCCCCGAGCGGCGATTGCTCCCCCCGGCCAACTCCCCGCAGTTTATATACTGAGCATGACGTCATATGGTATGGAATAGCCCCTTGGTCAGTTTGGATCAACTATCCTGGCTGTTCCCCCTCCCAGTTCCCTGTGCACCTGGCAGAGCATGGGAAGCTGAAAAAGAAAGTCCTTGACTGGTGTAAGCTCTACTTAGCAACAACCAAAACATCAGTGTGTTATCAGCATTCTTCTTACACTAAATCCAAAACACAGCACTACGCTAGCTACTAGGAAGAAAATTAACTCTCTCCCAGCTGAAACCAGGACACAGAGGAAAATCATCCAGCTGTCCTGCCCCCATAAAGTCAACCTCCTTGTCTCTTCCCTTCCACACCCCAATACCCCAACCACACTGTAGGAGCTGAAGCAGCTTCCATTTGTTTGCCACGCTCCAACAACATACTGCTTGATTCAGTGTTTCTGCTGAGAAAGGAGAAGACTACATATGTATTGCACTAAAACAAGAAGCAACATTATTCTTGAAATGCAGGGTCTTAGCATACTGGCATACTTGGAGATTTGATCCCTCCTTTGTTGTTTGACTGTCAGAAGAACACCTGACCCATAAGAATGGCTGTGGTGCAGATCGAGTTTGCACAAGTACAAAAGAACAAGGGCAATCAATCACAACACCTTACATTTAAAAAAATTGCTATGGGCTTGTACTACTTCAATTCAGTTTAGATGAATTTGAGGCACTGAGAAAAGTCTTCCAACATTGCATGCCCATGAATACATTTGAATAGGTTTATGTAGAAGCTCTCAGACCAGTTTTGATAGAGTGTTCATAGTATGATTGGCATTAAACAACTCACCCTAGCAAAGAACTCTGCAATCAGACTCATACCTTGGGTCCTTAGGATGATTTGGAAAGCACTTTAGTGGATCAGAACCTGTGTTACATTGTTAGCTGGATTTAGTACAGTAATTAAGAATGGGCAAAAGCTGAGGGCTGTATGCAATGGCAAATGATACATGGACATAAAGATTTCTCACTTGGAGTTATGACTGAAATGATTTGGTGGAGTCATGCTCTGTGACCATTCCAAACTAACTACAGTTTTAACAGGCTAGAAATATTATAAAAATTAACAAACAACAAATTCTTAGGACACATTGATGGGATTGTCTTCTTCTTTCAGGTGGGTAGAACTTTATGACAGGAAACAATGATAGGCTAATGTAAACAACTTATTTTGCCTACCTTTCCTTTGTATTTCAATATAGTAGTTCAATATAACCACATTTCTCCAAAGACTCGTATTCTGTTATTGAAAGGTAATGGTGGGAACCAACTTTAAGAACATGTAAAATGCAAGATTTTTTAATCAATGAGAAGCTATTAATTTAACCAAGCCTTCCTGTAATAATATTGAGACAGACTGTCTGCCTGTTTTTACATTATAGCTAGCTTTGCAATCTGTACGGAATCTAATGAGGTGTGTGCTTTTTGTGACTTTATTGATTGAGAGTAGTCCTTAGGAATTTAACACTGCCAAAAACTTAGTATGTCTCCCTGATTTTTGAGGGGATATTTGCTTTCTGGAACAACAAAGTTACTATTTTAGTAAGAGCCGTTGACTCTTGCCTTTACACATGGAACTGATTTAGCTGGTCTTCACTAGATCAGATTAAGCTCAGACCTGATTAAGCTCAGACCTGATGTGACCCAATGCACCAGAGATCTGTCTGACACCCATGTAAAACCACACTGATGCATCATTTGATAAGCTCATTAAAGTCATGCTGCACACGTGTGGCCTAGCGGCAGCATGATCTCTCAAGTCCCCAAATAACAACAGTGATATTCTAAGCAGTTCTTGACTCTTCATATTTGGAGTTGACTAAAAACTCAAAGCAAAAATTGGGGGTAGACAAATTAATACGTTTTAAGACTTGCAGAAACTCAATAGATCTTCCTAATCTAAAAACTTTTTATCCCACCTTCATGGTGCATTGCTGCAGCTGAAATCCAACACAGAATTATGGTATTTTGTCAGTTGTGGCTTTATCATAGTCAGATTTTATTAAACATTGCCATTAGCTTAGGAAACTTTTACATATACATACAGAAGAGAATTTGTAGCTAAATATACTCAAATCACTGAAAACTTAAGAAACTTTTTACTTGGTGATTTCTTTAACTTAGTTTTATAGTTATTTGATATATTCTTTATTTGCACTGACTTCTTGGTGTAGTATCTGAATGTCTTCCATTAGGATGTTAAGCAATGTGACTAATGTCTGAAATATGCTACATAGTCTGAAAAAATTTTCTTTGTGTATGGAAAAACAAAAAAAATGTACTGGCATGTGGAAAAAATAGAATCAGTGATACATCCCTCACTGTTGAATAGAGCTGGCTGGAAAATAAGTATTCTGTTTTGTGAAAATGTCAAGGTTTTACAACTTGTGTTCATTCCTGCATTAGAACAAAGATAAAAAAACAATAATTAAAAAAACCCCCACCTTGTGGGCAAGGCAGTTTTGCACATTCTCTTGGAAGTGGGAGACACAGATGAGATGATGTCCCTGCTCACTGCAGGGGGTTGGACTAGATGACCTTTAAATGTCCCTTCCAACCCAAACCATTCTATGACTATGATTCTATGAAAATTCCGTATATTAGCTACCAAAGCCACTAGAGGTTTTTTTGTGGAGTATACATGTGCCATCCCATCAGTTTGTTGCTTCTTAAGTTCTAGTCTGAGAAATGGGCTCTGGGAAAGCGTGGTGGAATTGGAACAACCTGTCCTGGGGTCAGTCTGCTCTAGAGGAGCTCACCTTCCTTCCCACATGGCAGCAACAGAGACAGAAATAGGAAAGAGCTCAGTGTTCAATATATATTTAGAAAGGTCATGTGTTATACAGTCTAAAGATGGATCACATGTTAAATATCTGAATATATTTACTGATTAGTAGGGGCACCTTGTTTTGTTAGTTCTCTAGTGCATTTCTGTAACTTTTAACCTGTGCGTCAGTTAATTGAAATACAGTACAGAAGAACTACAGCCTGATGTTTAAATTTTTTGATGAAAATTTTAGCTATAAAGCAGTTCCCAGTCTTGGAACATTTTTATTTCCATTTGACAGAAATAAAAAAGAAAACTCTGAGTTTCTAGTGAAAAACAAATTGCTCCCAAAAATATTACGCTATTCCACATCAACAGTGGAGCTAATGTTAACATGAAATTATTTGAAAGTTGAAAGAATACTTAAGCATGGGCTTTACGTGTAATCAAAGGAAAAATTACATCAAAGTCAAAGGCAGTATTATTGACATCTTTTGGGCCAGAAGTTTACATTTTGATTTGAATGAGACAGCTTGGCTGTTTGAAGTTTATGCTTTTAAAGACTGATTAATCAGGACCCAGGTAGATCATTTAATCTCTATCTCTAATCACAAAGGTAAAATATTTTTTAAAGAGTCAGAATAAGCTGATCTATATTCTGTTACCTGTATGTAGCTATACCCATTACTTGCAATCAATTTTAACTTAAAAATGGGGAAATAAATCCGTCTGTTAGTGATTTTCAGTCTACAGTCAGTGAAATCCTTCGTTCTCTGAATGTCTTCTAAAGATCAGTCTAAAGCTTTTTTGGTTACGAAAAGTAATGAAGAAAATGAAGTGTGTTGCCACACTAGGCTACAGATCAGTATAGAACTCTTCACTTCTACTGTACAATGTATAGGGGCCTGCAAATTCATGAAGGTGCAGACTTTAAAACTACATAATAACTCTTGCAAATTGAAATGCATATATGATCTGAAGCTAAGCAACTCCAAAATGAATTCAGTGTACTTCCTACTTTTTATTATGAACTATTATTTTTGAACACTTCTAAGAGAACATAAATACATGTGTTCAGCATAATTCATTAATCAAAAATGTTTGACAAATTTGGTGTAGTGCAAAGACTTTTACTGTACCCCTTTAGTTAAAGTGAAAACAAAACCAAAACTATAATAAGACTTCAATAATCACAATAGAAATAAATGCCAAATAAGAATATAGAAAACATAACCTAAGATAGTGTTTCATGGGGAAAGGAGACCTAAGGTGACTGGATATGGATATGTACCCACTAGCTAACAGTGTATGACAAATGAAACATATTTAAGTAGCCTAATTTTCTTTCTGATTTAATAGGATCCAATAAATGGAAACTGTATGGCCAGAATAATGAAAAGAGCACAAAATTTATCTCATTCTGTTGCGTCCTCTCTGTGTTCTTTTGTCCTTTGATTGCACTGGTGGATAATATTATTTTGTTCCCAAGGAAATATGTCCCTTTGATTAGGTTGCAGATATTCTCTCATTTGTCACTGTTCTATCAAGCTATGCCATGTAACAGCAGGAACCCTTGATTATTTAATTGCTTGTAAGAACTCATTAAATCTTACTATCAATCATTGGACATATGGCAAATATCACCCAATGGCATGAGAGGTTTTAACAGTGATCTGTCACTGGGGCATACCCTTTCTTTAGTAGCACAGGCCCTTTGTTTAGTTCTCTGATCACCATAATTTTTAATTAATATTGATTTGCAAAAGAGTGTTCATGCAGTGGCCTTAATCTATGGGTACAAGGATAACCTTCTAACAGGAACATTTGTAATTCCATATAAATATCCAGAAACCTCATCTAAGAGAGTTCAACCTTTTTACAGTGTTTTGTAGGTGGTGTTAGTCTGATGATAATCTAATTTAGTCTTCAAAATAGATACGGCTCATTAAGAAAAACATATAATAAGAAGCCACACAATAGGCTTTGCATTAACACCTTGATGGGATCCTATGAAGTATCTGTGATGATATGAAGCAAAAAGACTTTTTTCAAAATAGAGAATATTATCTGTAGCTAATAGAGGTAGTTACCTATGCAGCAACTTATTTTGTCTACAACAAAAAGCAAGTCAAAGAACTGGGAAGAAATCACACTAAATATTTTTCAATTTCATCACAGATCCTTTAGGGTTTAGAGATTATATATACACAGATGAATGGACCTAAAATCATGAAAAAATCTGACTACTGCAAAAATCCTACCCTGTATATGTAGAGTCTAACAAGAGGAAAATTTAGACTCTGCATTCTTTGCAATCAGAACTTCATCTACAGCTAATTTACCTGAGGAGATTCAAAATGAA
>VYZW01005328.1:3931-14843 GCA_013401315.1 Balaeniceps rex
TGTTTAAAAAAAAAAAAAAAGAAATGGTTGATCATTAGTTGAAGAACAAGAATGAATTAAATCAGTAAATTAAAAATTGCTGGGTCTTACTAAACAGGTATATTCCCATTTAAGTTGTTGGCAGACCCTCAACTGTAATACAACTTTTTTACCCCAAGGGCAAGAGTCTTTGCAGGAGACAAGAGATTTTCACCTCTGGTGCCAGACAGTGAAATGAACTCCCACAGGAACTAGGAGCCATCATTTCTTTGACCTTGCTCTATTTAACACAAGGACATTGCAGCATGTACATATGGTGAAGTAAAATCTACCAGTCAAAACAATTTTACTTCATGAACAATTTCCGCTTTGCGAAAATGGTAAGAAGAAAAAAACCCATGTGGCAGATACCACTCATGTCTCCTGGAGTATTACTGGCAGGCACTGAGAAACCAATGCTGATGAAAGCACAAGTGTAACCCATATATAAAGGTCTAGACAAGAAATACCTGTCTGATAATAAAAGCTACTAGACAGCAAAGCAGCTGATTGCCAATGCCTTAAAAACAGGGTTCTCTCATTGCATTGCAGAGCTTGCAATGATCGTGTCTTGCTGTTTTCTGGTCTTTAAGAGAAGGTGAAAACCAGCACGATGTGAGTAAAACCTGGTGACCTGCCCCTTCTTGTCCTTTTTGATAGAACTGCCAGATTGTTAGTCTTTGGGTAACGCTCCAAACAGATCTCTTGGATGAAGTAGCTGCTGTTATTTAGTCTAAAGACTTGTCTTGGTTTTTTGAACTTCTGTTCCCCATACAGAAGCTGTCGGCCAGGCCAGAACACCTTGAAGATGCTTTGGAGCTCGTTCTTGGGCTGCACAGCTTCCCTGGAGATCACACATGTGAAAACATTCCCAATGTTTAGAAGTAAAAACCAGACTCTACTTGACTGTGCCTGCCTTTGGTGCTTTGATACTGTGTAAGAAAGTGTTGATAAATCTCTCTGTTTCTTTAAAATCTTTAGTATTTAGGAGAGTGCTATAAAAGATGTGGGAGCAGGTGTACCTTCACCTAGCAGGCCAGCTATTTAGCATTTGTTTCTTTCCGTACAGTTGTGATATCTCAGCCTGTCTGTTCACTGTTGACACTCTGGTTTCTTCCAGTTGGGGAGAGGTAAAAGGCACTTAAAATGACAGAGACCAAGGTGGCAGAAAAGGAGTTAACTCGTGCGCCCAGCTTCTGCAGTAGTCCCCATTGCTGCTGGGCAGGAGTGCTCTGTGCTCCAGGTCATGTTTGCACTGCGGCATTACAAGCATTCCTGACTCTGCCTTTTTTCCTTCCCATTCTGTACACTGGTATTAATGACCATCGTGCTGTCCCTTGACATCTTCATGGAAATATTTTATGTCTTTCTTGTGGATGATAAAGTCTTTAAACACAGAAAAAAAACCCATCTGAGAGTGGTCTTTCACATTTGCAAACATGGCAGTAAGTAATGTTAAATGCTTTTCAATCTCCATGTTTTCCTTATTACTCCAGGGCACATGTCTCTCCAGTTTTACTTCACTTTACACTGAAGAAAGCTTCTTTTAATTTAGTGGTAGCCATGTGGTATTCTAGGGAAGGTTGAGGGACAGAGAGGGACATGTACTACATTTATGATATACACACATAAAATAAACAAATTCCGGGAAGCTGAGAGAAATCATGCGAAGATGACATTTCCATTCCACAGCTGTGAAAAGGGTCCTCCAGCTGTGAGAAAATTGTGCATTTTGGATTTTCCAAACAGAAAAATAAGAGTCTGATCACTCCAAATCTTCTGTAAAATCACCTTTTTTTGCAGATTAAGCAATTAGAAATTCTATGTGTTACAGTCCTCAGCACTGGAAGCTAAAAAGAGTAAAAAGAGTTTCACATATAAGTCATGTATGTTATCTTTTTTCGTGTCTCTTGTAGTGTTTTTTTCTTATCCTTGGGAGCTATCAAATGGACAAATCCTCTTTTACCCATATACCCCTACAAGAGTGTACGACTGTATGGAGTTATGAAACGGTGAGATCCTTTGCAATGTGAAGAATGTCTGGATTGTATTTTGTTCCTGTAAGCCTGGTAGAAGGCATTTTGCATGCAAAATTATTTGTTCTTAAAGACTTGTATACACATGTACACAACATATACCCATGCTCCCAGTATTCATTATTAATAAGTTTAAACAGGGATATTAATTTTATCTCTAAAGAGAAGGAAACACCATCTCACATAGCACTGTTAAAAGATGCTGCTTTGTTAATATTTCCTGCTAGTTTCAAAGTCAGACTGTTGACTAATCTTCTAAATCTGTTCTTTGCAAAATACTTTTAGGAATAAGTCAAGAGCAGTAAAACTGAAATTAAGGTTTTGGCAACAGTTACTATTGAGCCTTCAACAGTCTGTGGAAAACTTCACAAATATGAAATGCATTTTATCCAAACATTTTTTAGTAAAGCTTTATAAGTGTTCTGGATTTTCTTTACCCTCATCACTGATTTCTAAGGAATATGTGTGTAAAATGAAACAAATCTGTTTCTTCTCTTGCTTTAGCTATTTCCTGGTGCTGCGTTGGCTCTGTTTCATGATGAGCTGTTGATACTGCAAAATCTGGATTGTGGTGTGCAAAATAATTCAGTTAAAGAAGGTAAATGATTCAAATATCCCAATACTCAGCAAACTGGAGGAAAGTGAGAGACCTGTTTAAAATATCTTGCTGAAGTTTCAGGAAGTTGGTACTTGTTAAAGTTCCCTGAACTTTTTTTTCTGAAGATCTGAGTTATTGAGAAGAATTGGTAATACTTCAGCTTTAAGAAAACATTGGGGTTTTTTCCCAGTTTTTGGAAGTCTTTCAGCTTTTGATGTAGTTATAAAAGACTGATATTTTCAAAAGAAAGAGTTTGTTTTTCTTAATCATCTTTTGCTAGGCAGAAGTTCTCAATTGGAATGGGAGGGTACACTTTTCGCATCATCAGGAGATGTACTACACCAAGAAAAATGGCCCCAGAAAAAGCATGATGTTCTTGGATGGTCTATTTGGTAGCATTATAATGTCCCAAGTGTTAGGATTCAGTCTAATATAGGCAAAATGAAAACAAGATCCATGTGACTATCTCTGTTTAGACATTTGGATGAAAAAAGCTGCTATGGTATGGGCAGAATTGCCATCTAGAAAGGTTGCTCTTTTAGAAAAAAGAAAGTAAAGCTGTCCTGTGTTTCATACCCTTAATAAAGATTGTCAGATTGTCAATACATTTGTGACATAAAAGTCAGGAAGAAAAATTAATAGATTCACCTAAACAAAATGAAAGAAAACTCTTCAATTTCAGAGGTAAATGAATTTTGGTTTAGAGATGGCACCAGGTCAGTGTACAACAAAAAACATCAGCAGTGATGTTCCTCTTGTCATAGAGCAGCAACGAAGCTAAATTACCTGATCTCCATTTGAAGAGTGTGAAGAAGACTTCACACTCAATTGTCTGGAGAAGCTAGAGGCTAGGAAGTAAAGCTAAGACCATGCTACATTGCAGCTGGAATTTCATGACAAGGAAGAAGCCAACACTTTGGCTAGTTAGGAACATAATTACTGTTATACTATGAGTATGTACTATTTATATGTAGTACATGTCTTTAATAATTCATTTCTAAGAATTGAAACGTGATTCTTCATTTTAGCTTTCCAAAATGATTATGGATTTCTGTGTAAGTAAAATACTGCAGTATTTTAGATTTATTTGAATTATAGCATCCAAGTGACAATGTGTAAATCTATTCTTTTTGGCCTAGTGAGAGAAAATGTAAGAGTTAAAGCTTGGTAAAATTAGCTGGTAGTTGATTTAATTGTCTCTGATTTTATTATAAAACAAGTCTTCCAAGACAAAATACACTCAAAACTGGGTTGTGTAGAACTTGTTGAGATAAAGTTCGTCAATTCCTTTTTTACTCAACACAATACTTGGAGAATAACTTTCAACTGCCTGGAATATGTGTACACAACTGCCAAAGAGAGCAGGGATGCAGCTACCTTCATTAGCGTTACTATAATCCTAAAAGACTCTACAGCAACATAATCTAAGAAAACCCTTTTACATCATCAGTGGTCTATGAGCTGCACAGACATTTACTTAACATAAACACTGTACTCACCAGCTTGTGCAGGAAATATCTGTGTAAAAATTTGGTAGTGAATAAAAGTGGAGCTAAGGGAAAGATGGGTAGAAGACACTATTCCTTTAGGATTGCAACGTGTCTAATAGGACTGTCTTTGTCATGGTTGTGTTCATGCTTCTTAAGTCTAAATTTATTATTGCACCTCAAGCTCAAATGCATAAAATATTTCTGCTACTTAGGGTAAAATATGATCACTTAAAAAACATCAACAGTATAGATTTTGCATAAGTTGCTTTTCTCAGCCTGAATCGTGTGCCCACTGGTAACATGGAATTTCCATTAGCCTTTGAAATCTGTCATTTCTAGGATAAATCATTTGCTTTTGTTGACTTTGTCCATGATTTATGCTGCACCTTAATTATAATTAGTGTGATATCTAGAATGACAGAACACAATGTAGGTCCATGAAGATTTATGTTTGAAGTGGTCAAGTTTGAGATAGTCAGGACCAGTGAAAAATACTCTGAGGAAAATTTCAGTCCAGAGTAAGAATGAATTTTGTTCTCTATTTTCTGCACTTTCACTTAAAATCAAATAATCTGTGGGTTTGGAATCCTCATGAGCAAAAAATTCCTTACAATCCTCTTTAGTAACTTATCAAAAAAGATGCTGTATTGTTAAAGTTCCAACTAGAACAATATGTCCATTGGAAATGCTGTTGCTTTGTGTAAGACAGTGTCGCGGTTTAGCCCCAGTCGGCAACTAAGCACCACACAGCTGCTTGCTCACCCTCCCCGCCCCGGTNTCCCGCTGGACAACTCCCCCCAGTTTATATACTGAAGATGATGTCATATGGTATGAAATAGCTCTTTCGCCAGTTTGGGTCAGCTGTCCTGGCTGTGCCCCCTCCCGGCTTNGGTAATAATAATTATAATAATAATTGCAATGAAAAGGAGAACGAGAGAGACAAACAAAACCCAGGGAAAAGAAAACAAGTGATGCAACCGCTCACCACCCACCGACTGACACCCAGCCAGTCCCCGAGCAGTGATCGCTTCCCGCTGGACAACTCCCCCCAGTTTATATACTGAAGATGATGTCATATGGTATGAAATAGCTCTTTCGCCAGTTTGGGTCAGCTGTCCTGGCTGTGCCCCCTCCCGGCTTCTTGTGCACCTGGCAGAGCATGGGAAGCTGAAAAAGAAAGTCCTTGACTAGGGTAAGCACTACCTAGCAAGAACTAAAACATCAGTGTGTTATCAGCATTCTTCTCATACTAAATCCAAAACACAGCACTATGCCAGCTACTAGGAAGAAAAGTAACTCTAACCCAGCTGAAACCAGGACAGAGAGCTCCTCTTTTGTTACGAAGCAAAAAATTACATTTGTTTAGCACTGACATAGTTAGAATTAGTGGTAGATAGATCTATACTAAAGACTAACCCAAGTGGATTGTCACAAGAAGTAACAGAGGAGACATCAGAGGCTGATCAATTCTAACTTCAACTGGACAAGAACGAGAATATTCAGGGAACATATAATGGCAAGGACGTAGTTTGCATGACTTAAACAGGCCTATGAAGCATATGATAACTATTTACATTACCTTTATGTAAAGGGTGTGTTCTACTTTCTCCTACTCACTTCTGTATGGTTACCTGGCTGGGTTAAAGGGCTTCTTTTTTATTTTTCAGCGTAGAGGGAAAAAGTAATACGAAGAATGAGCAGTAATCACACAGGTAGGTCAATCTCATGGCTGTCCCCGTGTAAGTAGAGAGCCGCCAACTGAATCTCATAACTTTGGGGGTTGATGGACAAACACAGTTTTCTTCTCTACATCAGAAGGAACAGCTCCTTTTAATTTAATATGACTGCAAGTGAAAACAAGGAACAAAGTTTTGAATATACCACAACACGAATGCTCTGCTGCTTGATGCTGCTTGAAAAGGCAGCCCTGTGTGATTGTAAAAATCTATTGGCCTTACAGCTCCCAAGAAAGTAACCTCACAAGGATATCGGCTCACTTGATCTTGTTGCAGAAGCTATCATGAGAATCACACATCAGACACGGAGACGTAGACTTCATCGCACTCTGCCACCGAGGTGCAGAAATGATCACAGGTATCCTTAGCTGGTGATTGGAAGACAAATTTGTTGATACTTTACTTGGCAATGACATTGTAATGGGACTGTAAGTCCAGTCCTTCCTTCCCTGTACTGCAGTGAGAATGAAGGTCTCACCCCAAATGAAAACAGGGCAGTCAGACAGACAAAGACACATCATTCCCACCTCTTTGCTTCCCTACCTTACCAGGGTAGGTAACTGTAATACAAAAGAAAGCTGTAAGCTCAGATTCCTTCGTGTCTCTAAGTGGTCAGAGGAATCTGACGGAGCTATAAAATGCCTGAAGCTTAGTCATATGCTCAAGGAAGCTTATTTGCCTCTTGTGTGGAATAAGAGCATAACTTAGCACTTCTGTGGCCTTAGGGCCCAGCCAAAAGGAAGGATAATAAGGTGGGCTGGAGCACCATCAGATGAAGGGAGCTGAATCCCAAAAGACTGTAAACCAGCCTGTGAGATGGAAAATGGAAATTATGCATATATGATTAGATGTAAAAGCATGCTGGAGAAGTTAAAACTGCCTCAGTTTGGTCTATCTTGTGGGGCTATCCTGCCCCTAGTAAAAGATATGACATCCTTGGAGTTGCTTGGCTTCATGCTCTGTTCCTTATGGGTCCTGGACAAGCAAAAGACTGTCTGGCCACATACCAATGTAGCCATTATCTGCTGCTATGCCACAAATTGGGTGTCAGTCTGACGCTGACTCTTTCAGTTCTGCCCTGACTGAGAAAGCCCACTGTATAAGGGAAAATTGTGAGGGGTACTTCCACATGCCTTCAGGCCTCTTTCTCTTGCCAGAGTGATTTAAGAAGTAAACCACTTTAAAAGTAAGTGAGGATGAGACCCATACCCTTTAATTTCTGCTTCCTCAATCTTTCTTTTGGGGGTTGAGATTTCGTCAATATAAGACACCGCAGGTGCATTTAACAAAGTGTGGTTTACACCAGCTGACACTCTCTGAATTTGGCCCCAGATGTGATCCCTGTTTTATACTTAATCTCCACACTATTTACTCCATTCTGGGAAACAATTTGCCACAGGAACAGCTCCATTTCTTAGTGCCAGGTAACACAGTAACATGCTTCGTTAATTAAATAAAACAAGCTAAATAAATATTGGAAAAGTTCCATTTTGCCCTTAACAAAATAATGTTAAAATCCAAAATAAACTTGTGAATATAGATAATCTTCTAGGATTCTCACTTTGGATGCCTTCCATTGACTCCTTACAAAACAACAGCTTCTTGTTGCTGCTGACCAGTACAGGAGAGTATGTGAGAAGCAGGAGCTGGAGAAAAGGTGTGAGTAAGATTCAATTTCTTATTTCTCATGAATGACTGGGTACGTCTTTATGTGATCATGTCTGTTCTGCATTCATCTCAGCAAAGGGGACAGCAAAATAGATGTGTCCCATTCTCTCTTAGGTGAAACGTAAACCAACTAGATTTCACATCCTGTGTTTCCCGCAGAAATAGTTGTTATCTTCATGAGCTCATCTAAACACCCCAGCATCGAATTCAATTACATGCATTATTTACTAAGTAGATTTGTAATTACTACCATTATTCAGTAAAATGAAACAAGCTCTCTAAAAATGATCAGTAAAATTTTGTATGAAAAATACCACTCTGCTCAGAAAACGAAATAAATATACAACTATAAGGAAGTAGAAAAACATAATTAATTACATGCAGAATGCGGAAGTTATGTGCTTCTCAGCTATGTGACTTTTTTACTTACCTCTTTTTTCAAGAGCGAGCCTATTACTATTTAAAGATTTTTTAACAGAGCTTTATTTTTTAGCCAGAACAATTTTAGCAAAAGGACAATTTAGTTTTGAGAAATGTCGTGCCATGATGCATTTATGTGAATGAAGAACAATTGTACTACTTAGAGGTAACACAGTGGATGTAATAATTAAATGACTGTGGTCTGGAAATATGATTTTTAAATAGCTGTCAGTTTTAAGTACTTTATCTCCAAATGAATTCAGAGATACGTGTCATATTCCTGTGCTGCCTGAATTGTACTATCAGATTTTTTTTCACTTATAAGTCTTAATAAAAGCCAATAATACTTGTTTTGTTTAAAGGAAAAATAAAAAGAGTAAAGGTAGATATCCAATAGCTGTATTACATATTCCCACTTGACCTGTCAAGGAAGAAATGAATAAAAGCCACAATGTGTAAATTTTACTGAGGTGTGAAGAGCTTTTAATAAATCTGTTAAACAACCAGTGCTTGAAATTAAGTTCTCAAAATCCTTCTCCACTTAGTCATATCACAGCAGGTTAAACTTTTGTATTACATTGTAAGACACGTTTATTTCTTTACTGATTCTTGTGGGAAATATTACGTGATGAAGACATTCTGAATAAACTATGTTCATTCTGATTTTGCTGAAATTAAGTTATAAAAAAGCCCACATCTAAACAGATACAGTTATTTTTCCCTAAAACCCATTAAATAATGGTATTCCTCAATCAGTTATGCACACTAGAAATACTTTTCCTGCCCTGCTATCTGCCAAAATAGAGCTGAATGTGATTTCCCTAGCTGCAGTGGAATAAGATGAGTATCAGGGAAATAAAAGAAATTGTCATAAATTGAGATGTATCTTCCACTATTGATCACAGATTTGCAGCTATACCTGTCAAAGCAGTCTCTGTGCTCTCCGGTAATAGCTATAGCCCACTGAATATTAGATCAGTATTCTTGTCATACTCCCTGAAAAAAGCCAATCTTTAGCTGGGATACTGAGATCCAAATAGCAGACCTAATTCATGCATCCCAGTCATATTCATGTGCACTGAGGCAAAGAGCCCTTTCTACATTTCATCATTAACCTCTGTAGAGGATGTTGCGTCTAATACATCTCTAAAATATCTGTAATATGATGCAGGTAATGGCAATCTATGCCTTGTTTCCTCGTCAAGAATACTGAAACACATTAATTTTGTACCATCTGGGTTATCCAGAGGCTCTGTGTGGGAATAATAAAGGCCTACCAAGTAGTGCTTCACTCATTCAACATTATTTACCTCTGCTGAAGCCTCTGCACTGATCACTTCTGAACTGAATTCTTAATTAGAAAATAGTCAGAGAAGAGATCTTCCAGGCAGTATCCTATGTAACAGTAAAGAATGGCTGGAGAAGCTTTCCTGTTGTTCCCTAAGTCTGGACTGGTTTTGATCCCTAGGTCAGAAATTCACAGCATTTCCTACATTTCTAGATCTTTAGATGCACTTTTTGGTTGCATGTTGGGGCATTTCAGAGCCTTGTTCTTCCCCTCTGTGCTTTACATGAAATTCAGGTCCCATGTAAGCCACTAAAAGCATGTGCAAACGCAAATAAGCTCATCAGAAATTCTAGTTATACCAAACAGAATAAAAATACACTTGCTAAATGCTCTCTCCCTGGACTGGGTTTACTTGTGGAAGTCTAATATTATACCCCAAATCAGTAGGATTCTGTGCAGATACTCTTAGTTCCTCAGAATCTATGGAAGTATTTTAAAAGAAAATTTATCAGATCACAGAATTTTTAGATCTCACTATTTTCCTGTTCCTGTAATGTAATTTCATGATGAGACAAATTTACATCTGCACAGTAAATGTTCCCTCTGAAATGGCAAATGTTGTGAGTAAAACAACGTAAAAAATGGTTTTAATAATCACTTCTTATGTTTGACCTTCAAAAATAAGTACTTAATCAGATTTTTAAAATATATATTTGTTCTTAGTGATCCCAAATTGCATTTCACAATCTAGTACTAGAAGCCAGCCACATTTGTCCACATAAATCCCAATGATCTTGTCTATTTTAATGCTACATACTAAGGAAAAAGAGAAGGCATATTTATCTTTCCATTGAAGCGTGCAGGCAAACCAAGTGAGATTTTAACTTGTTGAAAGAACAAGTTTTTCAGAAGTATAGAAAATGGAAGAATCAGTAAAGAGCAGGCTGCCAGAGGGGGTCAAAAGAATCATCTCCCTGTGTTTTTATACCGAACAACCTACGGTTTTTCATATGAGAGCTTTCTTTCCCCTTTTTCCTAGGGAATGTAGTGCAGACCACAGGAAATGAAAAAATGTTTATTAGGCTGTCTCCAACAGCAACTAGATGCTTCCAAGGAAGACATAAATCCCCCTATTCACTGAGGGAGGAGGAGAAAGGTAATGCTTTTCTATCCTCAGGCAAAGTACAAAAACAATGAGAGAAGAGTCCCTCTTAAGCTATTCCTGATGCAGTGAAGGGATGCAGTGCTACCAAAACTGAGTTTGGGAACTTGTCACACCAGGATTGTCAGTACATTTAGTTCTGGCTAATTTTTACACAAAACTGAGCACCTTGGTGAAGACCCATGGCTTCAAGAACAAATGTCAGGGATGCCCTGTGAATCCAGACACAAACCAGTGTCCTATTTCTTCCATGATAGGCTAGGATATTTCTGCCTCCAAGTAGGAGCTTTACTTCTTTCTGTTATGTGCTGGACTCCTGTCCATTTGAAGACAAAACCGGGTGCTGTGAAATACTTCAGGCAGCTTTTCTGCCCAGGAAGGATGCTTTAGAGCTACTGTGAATGACAAAGCCATACAGAGTGGTTGGGAGTCAACCATTTGCAATTAATTGCTGAACCAAACAGTATAGCTTGTATACCTACAGGTCCTTAGTCTG
>VYZW01005337.1:296-15714 GCA_013401315.1 Balaeniceps rex
GCTATCCCCTCGCCTCAGCGCTTCGGAAACCTCCCGCCTTCACCCCCGCGGTGTCTCCGTGGCTCCCGGGCGGGGGGCGAGGAGGGAAGGCCGGGAGGGTCTGGGGGGCTCCGAGTGTTAGCGCAGCTCTCTGGGCTCAGAGTTTTAGCTCCAGCACAGCATTGAGGGAAAATCCTGATTTTCCACCGGCTTCCCCCCAGGCATCGCAGTGGTTGTGCGCGGTTTGCTGGGTTTCGGGGGCTCTTTGAGCGTTGGCTAGGAGCGGAGCGACAGTGGAGGCGCGATCCAGGGGTAAACAACGTCGCTGCTGTTCTTGGCCTCCTCCCGTGAAGAGTCTTGGCTTACGTACTGCGAGGGACAGGAGTCAGGCGTGCCACAGAAAACACCCTCAGCTGCTGCGTGAGCCTGGCGCGTCCTGTACGCGAGGCGAGGCAGAGACAGTGCGGTGAATAAGAGTGGTCTAGCGACATGGCCAGATCTATTCTGTAATACACCAATACATATCAGTACTTTGGTGCTTGATTTTTGCTACACTTAACTTTCTTCTTGCTCAAAAGGGTGCTGTAACAAATGTATTTATCCAGGGCGATCAATTATAAGCTTCAGGTCATCTGTTTAATAGCTTGTCTTTCCTTCAGTGGTTCTGGTAGACTCGCTTCTCTTTCAAGAGACATTGTCTGCTGTCGTCTTCTTTTGCTGTGGGTCTTAAGTTCCTTATGGTTAGCGTTCTTTTTTTTTTTTTTTTTAACTTTAAGGTTCATTTTGTCAGTGTAGAAGTTTTAAAAGGTCTTACTGAAAACTTTCCTTTGCATGTGTTCTGACCATGTCTCTGTTTCTTACATTTGATACAAGTAGGGCTCTTATATCGCTTAGAAGACACTTTTGAGAAGCAGAAGTATAATTTTTGTCCCTGAAGGAGAAAAATGGGGTGCTTACCCCACTCTGAGATGCAGGAGGATATTAAATTCATTAACTCAGGATATTAAAGCTCATCCAATGCCAAAATATCGCAGCTGGTTTTTGAGGGGCTGCTGATACCCCAGAGCTGTGATCTGCTGTGTCCAGAAGTGAATTCTGTCACTGAAGCGCAGGTGCAGGCTAATTGCTTCGTCCAGTACGAATATCTTTCTTTGGACCACAGTCTCTTATTGTGGAGTTCCAGCTCCCAAATAATGAGATGTTGGGTCAACAACCAAGAAAAGTTGAGTCAACAGCGAAGGAAGAAAATGTCTTTGCACAGTCACGAGTTGTGTGCGTTTGTCTTTGGAAGAGGAGGGGGGGTTACTGCTACATGTAACGTGTTTGTCCAGATAACAGGGTTAGGAACTGAATTTCTCTATCATTGTTTCATCTTTCCTCCTTTGGTTAATGAGTTATAACTATATTTCAAATAAAAACAATCTGTTGGTTGGTGCCTTTTAGTGTAGTCAGTCAACCATAGCCAATTCGAAGTGATGTGAAAAATGAAGAACGCTCGGTGTTGAGTTTTGGTGAGAGGTTATTCTGGAATACATGACTTTAGCGTTAGAGGTGTCTTTCTTTATGGTAAAATATGAAAGCACTCAGGGGCACCAGTGTTTGTATGAATTGAGTCAAAACTTAAGGGCTTGCTTTTGCCCTTAAAATATTGGTTAATTCTCGTTTTGTTTACTTCTCTCAACAGATGAAACAGAATTCAGAAATTTTATTGTCTGGCTCGAAGACCAGAAAATCAGACATTACAAGATTGAAGACCGAGGGAATTTAAGAAACATACACAGTGATGACTGGCCCAAATCATTTGAAAAGGTATTTTGTTGTTTCGAACATAATTTTAAATTATAAAGATGTCTTACGTAAATTACTATTACTAGCTGCTGTAGTTGTTGAATGCAAATTACTCTGAATATTTGTCCTGTCTCTGAACTTAAATTTAGGAATTTGAATGTATTGTTGAAGCTGAACTGTAGTAGTTTTTAAGATGGTAGAACTTTTTTGTACACAATTTTCACTCAGCTGTGTTTTTGCAATAGGTGGTATTCATCCTAATCTGTTTCTTGCCTGATTTGGTTCAGCTTTTGAAGTAGAAAGAAAATAGACTACAAATAAACAGCTTTTTCTGTATTACTGATTCTTATGTACCAAAAGGAAAAGGGATTAGGCTAATGCACTCGTAGGCTTTGCAAGCGTGTGGAAGAAACCTACTGGAGCTCTTGTTATTTCAGAGAGATGATTTTCCGCTGCTAGCGCAAAGCATGGCAAGCAGCCATCGTTTTGTGAGTGATCTCCTGTGTGCTTGTGAGCATTTTGAGTCACCACAGGGCTGTTGAGCTTTCCCGCTTGGTTCCCATATCCTTTCTCTCAAAACAGCCCTGCGAGGAGCTGAAAATCCTGCTCTGTAATGCTCAGTGCCCGTTCATCTCACTTTTTCCCCCCTGGGAACCGCTTGCCTTTCTCACTGCCCAGGAGGATTGGAGTTGCAGTGCTCGTGCTTTGCAGAGGGAGCCTAAAGCATTCTATCATCATGTACATAAATGTATGTGATACTAGAATTGCTGGCAGCTGGTACTGTTGTGGTATCAGTGTTATCTTTCTTGGCTTGGCCAGACTGTCCTCTGCATGCCTGCCAGGGGAGCCCTGCGTGCTAGCACTCTCCAGCCCCTGGTGCTCTGTCCCTCCATGCTGCTGCTGCTGGAGTAGCGGCTGTGTGGTGCTTCTCTCCCTCCAGCAAAGGGGCACAGCAGAATGTCACTGTGTCCTGGGCTTTGGGAGTCTTGGCAGCAGGCTGGGCTTGGTCCTGTGCTCTGGCTTCGGAAGAGCAGAGGCAGTGTCCCTGCCACATGTTGTCCTCTCTTGTACACAATCCCTAAGAAAGGGAAAATTACTTCTGCTGCCCCTCAGAATCCTCTGATATCAGTATGGTGAAAGCCTTAGGTAACATCATTTCTCCTTCCTGCTTTAGATGGGGAGTTTCTGCTGCAATTTGTTCTCTGTCCTTCCCCTTTCCTTTGCCTCCACTTACTGTGTAAAATGAACAGAGAGCAAAGAAAGGGGTGTTTTGGTTTCTCTGGTTGCAGCAAGGCAACGAATAACAAGAATAACATTCATTAAAAAGCAAGTGCCATTACTAAACGGCAGACTTGAGTTAGCGGTGGTTTGGAGCGCTCTAAAATGTCTCAGATGGATCAGATGCCACAGCAGGACATTTCACGATGATGCTTCTTGTTAATAACTATTTTCTAACAACTGTAAGGTCTGTGGGAAAGATTCATACAGGTCAATAACATCTATTTGTTTTCTCCTCTTTCTACTCCGCAGTATATGAAAGATGTAAACTGTCCTTTCAAAATGCAAGAACGACAAGAAACGGTGGACTGGCTTCTCGGCTTAGCGGTTAGGCTTGAGTATGGAGATAACGGTATGGGTGAATATATTTAATATTTCAAAATGGTGGGGAAATGTGTTTTTTCTGTTTAATTTTATGAAGTATTCATCAAATTAAGACAATGTCAAAAGTATATATTGTTTTCTTAAAAAAAAAAAAATTTCATCTGCTTGGGTTTGCACCATATTCAGATGTGAGCTGTTTCTCTTTAGCTCCCGTGGGACAGTGCAGTAGCATACTTGCATTTATTACTTTATTTCTGGATATAGCAAAACCCATTGTATATATTTATACCATTCTCCCTGTGGGATTGCCTTTATGAGAACTTGCTCTGAAGTTTATTAAATGCGTTTTCTTTAGTACTACATTTATTTGAATAAGTTATTCTTAGACCCTTGTTTCACAGGGAATAGATCCTGAACCCTTGGGAACTAGGGCAAGGTTATGAAAAAGTTAAGTTAAATCTCAACAGTCAGCAGCAGTTTCATTTCCTTGTAGTGAGAGTGCAGATACAAATGTAATTACTGGTAGCAAACGTAATAACAGCTGAAGTACTGTTTTCCATTACCTTTAATTCCTGCAGGGCTGAGCTCTGCCCAAGATGAGGATGGGATATAAATACTTGCAATCTGTCGAGCTGGTTCTCAGTCCCTTATGCTGGAGAAAGTGAGCTGCCTGTGACTCAGGGGTACATGAAGATGGAGGAACCAGGAGGTCCCATCCTCAAAAGGCTTGAAAAACCCCTGTGTGCACTGCAGATGAATGCTGCAGCAAAGCCTTCACTGGAAATGTTGTATTCACTGATCAGAACCGACGTCAATCTGTAGTTCCTGAGCCCTACCTATGCTGCTGATTGAGGCAAAGGGCCAATGCTAGTTGAATTGATGAATTTTAAAAGTAGTAGAACTGTAAGGTGCAGCTTGTTCAGCCTTCTGAGATGAAGACTGTAGGAAGAGCCTTAATCAAGAGCATAATGCCCTACATAAGCGTGGAGCATGCTCTGATGCTGCTCTTGGATAGCACATACGCTCTCTGCAGATGGGAGCTGTTAGGGTAGCTCGCTAGAACGGCAGCCTTTGGGGACCTTAGTAGGGAGCTCCAAAACATCAGCGTGTAGGCTCTTGGGCAATTACCACACCCCAAAAGTGCAGCCATTGCAAACTACAGCTTGGTGCTAAACATTTAACTAGTTATTTTTGTCATGAGCTCTAATGTTGTTCATATTTGCTTCTCCATTTAACAGCTGATAAGTATAAGGATTCTACCCCTGATGGTGCTAAAAATACTGACAATACAGCAAAAAATGCAGAACCGCTGATTAACTTGGATGGTAAGTGTGCAGCAACCTCCCGTACAGATGTGTCATACGTGAATGTGTTCCATGGCCTGTGTGATGTTCTTTAGATTTTAAGTTGTTACAGTCCTGTGATACATTTAGCTTTTTAAAGCCCCGTTTAAAGCTTTAAAAATACAGGGTTCATATATTCTTTTACTGCTGGCTCAAACTGCCTCTCTGTGAACAGTGTATTGAGAGTTACTTTGAGTTGTTTGCACTTGTCTGCATTGCTACTAAAGGAAAGAGGAACTGCTTCATGTAAATCCCAGGTGTCTGGATGTGCACCGATGCAGAGCTTTTCCTGTTGGGGAAAAAGGGGAAGGGCAGAGGGGAGTACTTACTGTGGGTTAGGGTGAAATAGCAAGATACCTTTTGACTACAGACTCATGTATCTTTAAAGAAAAAAAAAAAAACCTAAGGAAACATGATGGCAGACTGTTTACTTCGATACTGTCACGTATTACATGCTGGCTCAGTCTTCCCCAGCTGTACCTCTCTCATAATCATTGTAATTTTTTGAACTGCTAGGCACATTCACGGTAAATGGAAGTGGTGGAAAATAGCTACTATAATTAGCCCTAAATCCCCCAAGTCTTCTCACATTGCTCCTTCTACAAAAAGACAGCAAGGAATTGGGCCTGCCCTCACCCAGCAGGCACAGATCTGCTCTGCAGTGATAGAAAGATTTATGAAAGACAATACCTTCATGTAATTGGCTTTATTTTCAAAGACTTAACACTGGTTTCCTGTGTGGTAGGACATATGCAATGCGTTTGGCATCGAAAACAGTGCTGTTTGTGCTTGGATGGTGTTCTGCAACCTGGTTACGAAGCCTAGTGCGTGCTTTGATTGCTTTGTAGCCAGGCTAAGTGGTTGCTCACTGCTGTGTATCCATGGCCTTGCCCATCCTTGAGAGCAATCTGATGCCGTGGAGTCAGGAAGCCAGTTCTGTCTTCTGGAGCTAGTTAAACTAGCATATGTTTTTAATGATGATGATTATTTTTTCCAGTGAATAATCCTGATTTCAAGGCTGGAGTGATGGCTTTAGCTAATCTGCTTCAAATTCAGCGACATGATGATTACTTGGTAATGCTTAAGGTGAGTTTCACAATATTCCGACCTCCTTTCTTCCTTCTTTTCCCCGGTGGCTGGTATGTGCCTAATAGCTTGTGGTGCACAGTTACTGATAACTGTGACCTTTTAGGCACAAAAGGAAAATAAAACTTATCCTGTATGTGCCTTTTAAAGCAGATAAGAACACAGAATATAAGTCTGCATTAATTAATGCAAGGATAATTACCTTGGTAAACAGTTGAATTGTAGCTGAGTTCCTGGAATTCCAACACTGAGAACTGTTGTTCAGAGTTTGAAGTGCTCTAGGTTAGCTGAAGTACTGCTTTATGTGTTTTTGATGAACCTCAGAAATATTGAGGAACGCACTCAAAGGAGAAGATTGTATTCTAGTGCTAGAAATTAAAAGAGAAACTTGAAAAATGTAGAGGCTAAGCGATGCAAAGGATGTTTTAAAACAGCCTAGGGAGGAACCATGGTTAAAGGCTACCTCCTCCTGACTTTTGGTCCTATGAACTGTTTACTCCTTGTCATTACTAAAGTCAGTTTAATTTAGTCTTGACAACTAATCATGGCTTCTGAATGCAGTAAATAGGCTAATCAGTTTTCTAAAGCATCTTTTTTTATGAATTTGAGAAAATTTGTGACTTAGTGATGGAACTCTGTAGTTCCCTGTAAATTTGGGGTTGAACCTGTAACTGTATTTACTGAGACTGCAGCAATCCTGAGTTCCTACTTGAGCATGTCATAATATGGAAATAAGCTTAGTTTTGTTTGGCACCAAAATAAACTCATTTCACTGGAAAAAAAAAAAAAAAAACCAATGAGGCGCATTCATTACAGTAGCTGTAATATTTACTAAACTTATTTGGGAGAAACTAAATGCTGTGGGTATTGAAGTTTATAATAGTGTATAACAGGTATATTTGAACAGTATTATTATGTTAGCCTGGTTTCCTGAGTAATTAACAGCTTGCATTTACCCCATCAACCATTTTCTCATTCTCTCCAGTATGGTATCTTCCTTTGCCTCCCCAAAATAGCCTTTGAACCCTTCACCAATCTTTAAAGAGCAGTAAAGGTCTTGTAAATCAACCCCCTACCAAAATAAACCACCCCAAACTGTACAAAAAACAGTGAAAAGGGATATCAGGTAGAGAGAGAAGAGACCCTGTGAATGGTGATGTTGAGGATCCAAAGCCTGAGCCCAACCCTTCTTAGAACCATAGAATGCTTTGGGCTGGAAGGGACCTGTAGAGGCCATCTGGTCCAACCCCCTGCAGTGAGCAGGGACATCTTTAACCAGATCAGGTTGCTCAGAGCCCCGTCCAACCTGACCTGGAATGTTTCCAGGGATGGGGCCTCCACCACCTCTCTGGGCAACCCCTTCCAGTGCTTCACCACCCTCAGGGTAAAACATTTCTTCCTTCTATCCAGCCTAAATCTGCCCTCCTTTAGTTTAAACCCATCACCCCTTGTCCTGTCACCACAGGCCTTGCTAAAAAGCCTGTCCCCACCTTTCCTCTAGGCCCCCTTGAAGCACTGCAAGGCCGCACTAAGGTCTCCCCGGGGCCTTCTCTTCTCCAGGCTGAACAGCCCCAACTCTCTCAGCCTGGCCTCGGAGCAGAGGGGCTCCAGCCCTCGGAGCATTTTTGTGGCCTCCTCTGGCCCCGCTCCAACAGCTCCATGTCCTTCTTGTGCTGAGGGCTCCAGAGCTGGACGCAGGGCTCCAGGTGAGGTCTCCGCAGAGCAGAGGGGCAGAATCCCCTCCCTCGACCTGCTGGCCACGCTGCTGGGGATGCAGCCCAGGACAGGGTTGGCCGCCTGGGCTGCAAGCGCACACTGCTGGCTCATGTCCAGCTTTTCATCCACCAGTACCCCCAAGTCCTTCTCTGCAGGGGCTGCTCTCAATCCCCTCATCCCCCAGCCTGTATTGATAGCGGGGATTGCCCCAACCCAGGTGCAGGACCTTGCACTTGGCCTTGTTGAACCTCATGGGGTTCTTAGACGGAGTTCCTTCAAGTTGTCTTATAGGAGTGTCTTGAGGCTAGCAAACTTCATGTGGGTTCACCTAATTTTGTACTAACAAATCAAAAAGAAAGCAGAATGTGTTTTCACACAATGTATTTGCATTTGTGTCGCTATTCCCACATTTCTAGTCTCACTTTTTCCAGACAGAGGTGGTTGGACAAAACCACCAGCCTGAATTTTCTTGCTTTTAATTACAGTGAGAACAGATTCCTGCAATGGCAACTCATGTTACATGAACAGCAGCAATGCTAGTTTTCAGGGTTTCATGGTATTACAACGCGTCAGTGAAACTCCTAATTCTGTGCCACAATAAGCAGGTGTGCAGTGTGCATGCAGACCAGTTATGATCCCTGTTCAGGCTTGGACACGCTGGAATGGATGCTTAGAGAAGGCCAAAAGGGTGCAAGCATGCCACAGACATCTGGCCAGACCTTGGCAAGAGTGAGCAGAGAGACATTTGGAGTCTCATTTTATTAATTTAAATCTGGCAAGTTGATCAGAAAGCATCTATGTAACACAGTTGGATATCCTTTTTCTCATGCAAAAGGCACTCAAAATTCTCTTATACAAGGTCTGGTTTCACTGCTGGAATTTAAAGTTAAACTCCTCATCAAATCACTTGTTTTTTTGTGGCTACTCCCTTCAGTTAGAAAGATTTCTAGAAGTATTCAGTGGCAACTCTCTAGTATGATCTCAACTTTAATCATGACCAAACCCGGAAGAAATCTTGGGGGAGAAACATGAAGCAGTAAGACTGCTTCTGCCACATTTGGCTACTCATCAGGGGAAGTCTGAGGAATGTGTTTGACAGACCCCAGTTCCTTCTGGTGGAAGTCTGTCTGCGTGGTATTCCTTCAGTTATTTTTAGAGGCATTTACAGCTGTAGGTATCAGTAACTGATAGCTCTGGTACGATTTCGTGCTGTGTACTGGAGCCAGTAAAAACAGATGAGCAGCAGGATTGTTAAAACCAAGGCTGTTCTTGTTCCTGTGTCTAAAAATAGTTCCTTTCTGCTCTCAGTTTTTTAAAAACCGGGGTGGGTAGCCTTGCTCCAGGTTTCTCTGCATACAGAAGATGGTTCAGCACCTACTAAAAGATGCCGGCAGCAGGATTTCCTTCCTGAAGAAGCTGTATTGCTGCAGCATTAAAGGTGTGCTATCTCGGAAAAATAAAAATGGTGCTGCTGCTTCGGGATCGCGATCAGCTCGTTCTGGAAATCGCAAGCTTTCTTGACTGTTCCTAGTACTTTGCAGTTTCTGGCCCAGTAGTAGCTGAAATTAATAGTGTAATGTCCTTGTCTCTTCTGGTTAAGCTGCTTTCCCACAGCCGAAGAGACTACACCTGTGTAAGACGCTACTTGCAAAGAATAGTGCTACTTGAAAAGGTTTAAGGTCTGAAAGAGTTTTCCAAAACGTCTTTCACATAACTGTGGGTTTGAGGTTATGCTAGGTTATAATGTTGGCTCCTTTTCCCTTGGAATTGCTGAGAAATGCATCAAGACATAAATTAATTACTCTCGCCTTTAAATGTTTTTCCTAGGCAATTCGCATTTTGGTTCAAGAGCGCTTGACACAGGACGCCATAGCAAAGGCCAGTCAGTCCAAGGAGGTTTGTATATACACTGCATGAGTCTAGCGTTGATTATTATTACAAGTGTAGGCGTAAATGTCTGCCATCTCGGTCAAAACCAGTTCTGTTTAAATACTTCGCTTAGGAGGGTGGTGGAAACTTGCTTTATCTTTGCCATCCTGACTCTAAAAGACCCAGGGGATTATGGAGAGTATACAAAGCTCTTTTTGTTTTGGTTGACTACAAATACAGGTACCTGTATGATATATCATGTAAATAGCTGTTCTCCTGTCCTCGTATTTGCTAGAGGATTACCCTTGCTGTTCAGCGCAGCAGGCCTACAGTATGAGAAGAAATATATGACCTGGCTTTTCCTTGGAATCGGCACCGTTGGCTGCGTAAACAGGTTGAAGCATTCCTTGTATGGAGTGTTTCGCTTCGTATGTACACCTCGTGTGCTTAAGGAATGGGATTTTGGACATCCAACTCCTCCTTCCCGTCCTTCCCCAAAAAGAGAAATGGTAAAGGAAACTTCCGCGCTTAAACCTCAGATTTTTGCAGAATTATTTTCTAACCACAAGCTGTCTGTTTGTAAGATGTTCCAGGGGATGGCTGTGGTTTTTCAGATTGGCATTTCTTAAACATCCCAGTTCTCCAGCTCTTCTTTCCGGCATTTGGCGCAGCAGCTGCTGGCATTGGGAAGGCAGCCTCCCTTGCCCTGCAGCTGTATGTCTGGAAGTGTCCATGCTAAAGCGACTGGATCTGGTCAAAGAGCGCAAGTCCCTTCATCTTTTCTGGCAGCTGCTCGGAACAGACCATGCTTTATTTATTATCATAACGCTGCTTGTACTAAGTGGCAATTGCAGGTGCTCTGAGTTGCATCTCAGTAATTGCCAGAAGCGTTGGAACAGTAAATCAAAGCTTTGGTCTTGTATATCCATAAAACTGTTAAAAGAGCAGGAAAATATGAAAGCAGCTGAGACTGCTGTAGTCATTTTTGGTTCTATAACTAATGTTAATAAAAAGCTGCTTTTAGTTGTTGTTTGCATAGCTGCACAGCTGACGTGCAGGGATCAAAATGGGATTTTCTGTGTGTTTGGCAGAACTAGCTTCTTTGAGGAACAGTGAATTTTTTTCCATGACAGAGAATTGTTTGTATTCGATAGGTCTTCAAAGCGTCATCAGGTCTTAGGTTGAAATGTCACCGTGTCGCTGAATGTGATGTATGTCACTGGGAGTGTATTCTCGTTAGGAATGCTAAATTTCAAGTGGGGTGGAGAAAAGGCAGGGGTTTGGAGGCAGGAAAACAGCTTTATCTGTGCCAGCAGCGATCATCAACATCGTGATGTACCAGATGAATGAAGAAAATATCTTAAAAGCAGAGGGGATAGCTGGGTTGCAGGATAGGAGAAGAAAAATAAACCTCTGCTTCTGATTTTGGCTGGCTTGTTAATGGCCAAAATGCTAGCCAGTGACACTGTATATTAAGCCTTGTTCCTGGAAACAGGTTATAAATGTCTGACTGCTGCATGGCAGACGACTTAGTATACAAAATGTCATGAGTTGTGTTCTTGGCAATATCAGGATAGAGTGGGGAAAAGATAAAATAGATACGGGAATGTTCTCTGACTGAAGGATATGTACGAGGACTATGCAGAGGACACTTGCACTGCTGCACTTGTGGTTTAAATGTACTAAATAAAATGAGATTTATCTTGTTGGGTTGTCCCAGTACAGTTTTCAAGATAAGACATGACATTTTTTTTTAGGTGATATTTTGAATGGCTGGCGATTCAATGTACTCGGTGTCTAGACAGAATTCAGATTTATACTGACAGACTCGCAGGCTGTCCTTCTGGGCTTTCCTTGCTTGATGAGCCTATCCTAGGTGGGATCAAGTACAACAAATGCCCTTCAGGATCACTTTAAGGATGCTCCCAAAGGCTATACCTGGAGCATGTTTAAAAGCACAACAAAGTGGGTACATTTTCCCCCTACTCTGAAATCTGGAAAGTGTTGGTTTTTTTTTTTCCTCCCACTCCCAGGGAATCTAGTTTTACTGTTGATGCTTCCAGTTACAGGGGAGATGGCTGCAGTGGTCAGGCCCGTTGCAAGTGTTTTGTGCATCATTTTTAAATGAAATTTTTGGGGAATGAGGCTGTGAAATGAAGTAGTCTGTGTAGTTGTGTTAGATTTAAAGGTGCTCTTCATTTCTCTGCCTGTTTGAAGCTGCTGTGCAAGTGAGCATGTGCTTGTTGTAGTTGTAGCAGCACTGGGTGCCTGTACAGCACAGTGCCTGCTCTGAAACCGCTGCTACAGGCTATGGGATTTGGGAAAGGCCTGTCTACTGCTCTGTGAAAGACAGTTTCCACCAGCCAAAAAGGAGCTAACGTAACGGGGTGGTGGGAGGAAGGCAGGGGTAAGTAATGCTGCGCTACCCGGGTGTCTCAAAAGACCACCTCTGAAGGTGCCACTGTGGTCATTCGGCGTTGGAGGTGCCTGGAATGACCCTGGGGGGGGTTCATCCACACGGAATTGATTGAGTCAATGTTTTGCTGCTCGTGTGGCTCTGAGAACGCACTGGAGTGGCAATGAGGTCATTGCAGCCTTAAGTATAAACCTGATTTCTTAAAAAGTACATGTATGAAATCTGATATTGCTAGGATCTGTTTGAAGTGGCATTAGCGGCATTCCTACCAACAAGCAGGTTGGATTTTAACAACGGAGATGTATTTTTAAGATTGCAGTGGAACATCCATTTTATTGTAAAGGCTGTGGAAAAGAACCACTTTTTGAAAATGGGGTCACTCTAATGAGTTACAGTCACTATTTTGTGTTTAGTGTGTGTTTTGATCAACTCAGAATTTTTTTTTTACATGTTTATAAAAGCCTTTAAAAGAAATCCTCACTGTTTAGAAGGTTTACAACCCCATCATTGTAGAAACTAACGGTATTGAACTCAAATGTTTTTGTTGTGCAAAGGCAAATGCTGAAAAAAGTTAGTAAAAGATTTAAACAATGCAAATCTTAGAATTTGCTAATTTTATGTGTGTGTCGAAACATGGTAGTGATTGTTTAGCAGGACCACTCCTCTGCAGCTGGAGAGGGTAAAGGAAAGAGAGCAATGCTTATAAATGACCACTAGTAAAAATTTTGCTTGTACTGTCTTAATAGAGCAAGTGTTTAGAAAATTGAATGTTTAGCTTTATTCCTAAGCTTAACACTTGAGAAAACACTTCTGGGGATGTTGATGGAGGTTGCAAGCTCAGTGCTTGAGAAACTCATTTGATTACAGAGAATTTCTACAACTCTCTCAAATCAGCCAGTGCTTTGAAAACAGGCAGCTGTTTAAAGGCAATAGTTGCTAAGAAAGCCTAGTTTGTGCATGCTTTTTGTTTGTCTGGGTAGCGATGTTGCTGGATTGGGTGTTCTCTCACAGTACTGTTGTTAGCCTTTTAAGGATTGAACGTGGGCAGTGTGTATCCAATGGGGTTCGCTTGACAAGTAGGGGGAATTATTAAGCATGAAGATTTTTCTTTATTAATACTCTGGGTTTGCTCTTTCAGGACACAAAGGCACTCGTGTGTAATCAAGCATGATGACTTTTCGAAGTTGTCACACGTGTCTATATAAACAAAACTCAAGTGTCCTCTCCTCCAGAGTTACCTGCTGTGGTACTTGATTTTATTTCCAAACATGCAAAATGACATTTCTAATTATATTTGAACATGCTTTTTCTTTTCTAAGGGTTTGCCTGTTGCTTTAGAAAAGCACGTTCTTGGTTTTGACACAGGAGGTAAGCAGATCTCTTAATGTTACTTTAAAATAGTGATCTTTGCCTTTGTCAAAGTATATTACTGTCAAATATGTAGATAACGTGTACAGTAAAAAAGTCTGTAGTGGAAAGAATTGCTCCTTCCCAGCTTGTTATTTACAAGCACTCCTAAGCGTTTTGTTTTGGAACAGAAAAGCATAAATCTTAGCTGTGGAATATGTTGTTTCAGAGTAATGTTTAAATAACAGCTTTTAATGGCAGCCACATTTGCCTGCGGAAGGAATGCATCTCGTTACTGCTGTCTTGTAAATCTTGCTTCTACCAGCAGAGGACCTCTGTGCAGCTTCCGTGTGTTTCAGCTGCATAATTTACCTAAAATCTAATACCTGATAGATTATTTTGTAAACAATAGCCAGATGACCTGGGACTCCACTAGTCTGGCTTCGCTTTTGCCCCACGTACACCTAAATTACTACTTGGGAGTGCTTCACACTGACCTGACTTGGCTGTGGATTACTGCGGGGGCTGCAGGAAGCTGAGCGAGGTTTTGCAGAGCACCCTGTCCCTCTCCAGCAGCAGGGAAAGTTGTTCCCCATTTAAAGTGTGAAAACCGCAAGCATGAGGGAAGTGCAGAGCATTGACGTTAAGCTTTTCTTAAGACCTTCATGTCAGATAAAAATGCTTGATACGACTTCTCTTTCTGCATCTCACCCAGATGCTGTTCTCAATGAAGCTGCCCAAATTCTCCGACTGCTGCATATAGAGGAGCTCCGAGAGCTGCAAACAAAAATTAACGAAGCGATTGTAGCAGTGCAGGCAATTATTGCTGATCCCAAGACGGACCACAGACTGGGGAAAGTCGGGAGATGAACAGATAAAAGCTTTTAGTCTCTTGTGTACTTAGTACAGTTAGGAACTACGTACAACTCTACAACTCTGGCATGCAGTCTGACATGGTATTATTTTACTGTTTTGAAAGAAAACAGGAAATTGAATTCTGACTTCTAATGAACTATGTTTTTCTTTAAATAAATGAAGCTGGGGAAAATAGACAAATTGTTCTGATTAGCTCTGAGTTGGCAAATACGACTTTATCTTTTTCATTGTGTTTGGCTTTGTGTTGAGAAAGGGAGTGTTACATAAAGGCCCCGCAGATTCCTTTTTTGCTGAGGTCCTGCCCTGTGAACAGCTCGCTCCTGGCTTGCTTGCTTGCTGCTTCTCTACAGTCTACCCTACAGCTGAAATATTTAAAAACTAAATCCAAAGGGAAACTTAAAACAACCATTTTATTCAATTATTGAAGTAACCTAGAAAAAGTGAAGCGTTACAACGTAAATGGTATTTCTGAACATGTATTGGTCTACGCTGGGTAGGTCTATGAAGGCACTTAGAAGAACCAACAAGCATGAACAGATCAATTCTAGCATATTCTTCTAATATAAATACTAAGACATGCATTGAGGCAGTGGTGAAAATACAGAATTGTCTTCTGGAAAAACTTCAATGCCTTTGCCATATCACATAACCGTTCTGCACACTTTTGGAGCGCACGCAGGCTCTGTCTTCAGGGCTGTAGATTACTTAGACCCAGCAAGATACTGCATCCAAAGCTTCCCATATGCACTTATTTTTTTGGTAAAAGGACCTGTTGGTCAGATTGTCAAAACTATTCACAAATTAATCCATTCTTCTTCCAATAAAACAAAACATTTGAATAAGAAAGCTACATTTTAAATTTGCTTGCATAAGCAAGAGTTAGAGTAATGGCCTAAGAGTCACAGGACCATTCTTTTGTAATATATCAATGTTTTTCACTTTTAAAAAAATACAGTAGTAAAGACTTGAGGTATAACTTCAAAAAATACTGGATAATCTTTTGCAGGAAAGTAGGTCGCTCCATTGGCCTCGGTTAAGGGTTTTCCCCCTCAGTTGTATGCAGTGACAGTTTTCTGGGTCTGAAGTTCTTTTGGGTGCAAAGATTGTTGTTTTCCAAAATAGCAGTTACTATTTCCTCGCTGCAGAGAGAAACGGGTATCTTTAGCGTGTCAAGCACATCAGACAATCAAGAGGGGGTGGGTTTTGTTGTGTTTTACCTCCAGGGCAGTAGGGATAAACTGCGGTTATTCCATAGAGATGTGATCGCTGCTCTGGAAGATACTCATCGATAAAGGAGCCAGTTTCTTTATCGATAGCTATCACACCATCCCTGGTGATAAAAGGGGGAGAAGTGCTTTACTCATCTGTGAAACTTGTGGGTTCCCCCCCCCCCCCC
>VYZW01005354.1:4751-38565 GCA_013401315.1 Balaeniceps rex
AGAAATTCCTGGGGTGGACAAGATCTAGGTGGATTGTCAAAAAATGAGCCTCTGGGACCCAATTTCACACGTGTGAATACAATGGCAGAGCAATCTCACTGCAACTAAAAACCAAACAAAAAAACCCCCAAACACGCCCAAAAATGCTTACACTAAAATCACAGAGAGTTTGATTAATACCAAGGAAACAGTAATCAAACCAAGGCATTCAAGTGCTTGTTGGAACAAGCGAAGTATAAAAAGCCATCATGGTAATAACATACCAGAACTTGATTCTTAGAAAGGCACATGGGGAATTTTGACAAATACCTACATGAATAGTTCCACAAACTCCTAGATGATTTATTAAGAAACACATCTTTCTTTTCAAGAACAAGTTTACAATAAACTTCAAAAGCAGTACATTTCATAAACCCAGAGAGCTGAAAGGAGCTGTTCTTAAAATTACTGTTTTGTGTTTTGGGGGACAGGGCAGGGATTGACAATGAATGTGCCAAGATTCAAGACAGAAATCTGATTAAGCCCGAGTTCAGACCATATCACAACTCAAAGATCACAAGCAGTAAGAAGCAGGATTATAAACTTTACACAACGCAGCATACTTAGAATTTCTTAATATCATGCTTAAACCTGAAAAGGAGTAGTTGTAACTGGGTTTGTAAAACTCATTCAATCAGCAGAGAACTGCTTGTCACAGCACTGAGCCGTGATCATATTACACCATCTGGTCATCTCTAACCTACACAGGGTGTGACACAAGTGGGAAATGCAGTATCTGGTAACCCAGAAAACTTTTTCCCCCCAAGGTAGAGAGGATAAGGAAAGGCAATTTTTGGAGAGGTGGTTTCTACCTGCCCCCAATATCACAATGTCTTGGAAAAAAAAGTTTTAAAAGTCAGTATCAACCAGAAATTGTCAAACAAACATTCCTTCTCTGCATATTTCAAACACTACTACAAGTTGTGATATGTACATGTTTCAACTTGTAAAACTGCGGGGGGAGGCGTAGTTAGCATTTACTTAAAGGGCAATACGATTCTTTCTACTAAAGTTGTATCCCAAAAGGAGCTGTGAATCTGCTTAAAGCTTTTACATTTGTCTAGTAATCCACAGATGCCACACAGATGGCTTTTATCCAGATAGACACAAAGACATATCAGTCTATGTAAATTTAGGGTACACTCCAGTCATGACATTGTAGGCTTACAAATATATCCCTGATAATGTCATAAGACATCTACTTGTTTTAATTCATGCAATCACCGTGAAAGTCCATGCATTTCCTCCCTAGAGTTCTGACACTTATTCGCTCTCTACAGCTGTTTTAATAACACAGTTCACAATTAGCACTAAAATATGCATATCATATCCAGTGATAACTGTATAGTTGAAAGAATTCCTTCCTCTAAAAATCTATTACAGTTTTAGTGACCTTTATTTAATATTGTAATTTTAATGATGAGTCTTGCAATCAAAGCAGACCTCAGATCTTTCCTCCCACATTTACAAGACTGTGGCAATTTAATCGTTATTCTATTAACTGCAAAATGGGGGTGGGGGAATCCCTCCACTTATCCACATTCTATGGGACCTTTAAGTAATGTCAGATTTTCAGCTAAACTTCTCAGTATTGTCAAAAGTAATGTGACAAGGCAAGTCAAACCACCCAGCCTGCAGGTATTAAGTCTCCACTTCATTCTGAGCATATCATGCTCAGAAAATCCCAACTACATTTCTCCATTCCATTTTACTCAAAAACCCAAACAAATTAAAAAAAAAAAAAATCAAGTTTTAAGAAAATAATTTTTTATTTGATCTTCTCAACACATACAACCACACAAGAATATACCCTCACATCTGATAAAATTCAATGTTCCATGCCTGTTCTGTCATGGTCTTTGCCTCAAACACTCAGGTTACAAGGAATATAATCTTATCTACTACCTTAAGAGTCAACTCCACCTTTTACATACACAGATGACTGAAAGTCTGTTAATGCAATCACTGAAAAAATGGAAACACATGGAAATGTTTCATCTGGCTCCCAAATTCCTACCCCATTTTGAACTAACACTATGGATCTTCACATTGGCATTTTCCTGTTACTAAACAGTAGCACTACTTTTGTTAATCTTCAAAATCGTATTCCTCTGTTTGCATTCACAAACCACTTACTACATGTAGCTGGAGCAGAACATTCTGCTACCAAACTTCCCCACGTCACAAATGCACAAGAGGAAAACCTCAGGAACTGTCTTCTGCAGTTCCTCCTCCTTTTCCTCAAGATCAACTTTAGCCAAACTTTATAGCTTGGCTGCCTCTGCAAGCAGACAACTTTTAAAAAGAAAGAAAAAAAACCTCAAAACAAACCACAACCTTCCTAGTTCCTAAAGTTGGTAATATTTACTGGGCAGAGCCAGAACTAGCATTCCGGATCTCAGAAATGATGAAACTCACAAGTTTCAGTAGCATATAACCTGTAAGTTAAATCAGGCATGGAATGGAAGATGGTGCCTGTAACTAATTTCTCTAAAGACTGCCAGGGAATTTAAGGAATGGTTCTCCTGTAAATTCTAGGTTTCTATTGAGCAAACCAGAAGTGTGTCACAGAACAGACTTAGTAATTGCAAACCAATAGGACTGGTGAAATGTCAGCACACCTTCTGTGGAAGGAAGGAACACTAACAAGTCTGCCACAGTGCTCTGGAAGAAGGAATGAGCCAACATACCTGGGCAAGACAGCATAATTGGATTTCCAAAAAGCTTTTCACAATGTTTCCTACCAAAAGCTCTTAAACCAAGATGTCAGGGGATTTATTAATAACCAATTACAGATGGGGAAGGGCAACGTGTAGCAATAAGTTAAAGTAGGGTGAGGAGAGGGTACGGAAGTATATCATATGAAAGTCCCATAGAGACAAAAATTAGAGTCCCAAAGGGGTCTGTGCAGGCATCTCTGTTGTTCAGTAAATTTAAAAAGGTGATAAGCAGGTAAGTGAGAAAGCTCATGCACTGTACAGAGTTATTCAGAAAAATAAACACCCAGATTGAATGACAAGAACTGCAGAAGGTTGTCCTCATACTAAGCAAATGGATGATAAAAATCAGCAGCTGAAATTCCATGTTCATAAATGCAAACTAACACAATGAAAAAGACAACTCTGCTACGCAGTTAAACCAACAGCCTCTAGTTAGGTATTGTCATATGCAGAAAGAGATCCCAGGGTCACTATGATTAGTCCTCTAGAAATAACAGCTCACAGGCAGTTAACAGAACATTGGAGCAGAGGACAGAAAAGAGATCATCATAATGTCTCTGTATGAACACTAAGCTTCCTCAGCTTAAATTATCACACACAGGTACAACCTTCCCTGTATAAAAGACAGAACAGACATGAAAGTGGTGCAAGAAGGTCAACCAACGTTTTCATACAAGAAACTAGTGACGACTTTTCAGCTAAAAGAGGAAACAGCTAGAGAAACAGGACAAACGTACAGAAAATAATTATTTTAACACAACAGTTACGCAGAATGAAATGAAACATTCAGCACAAAAGCTGGAAAATAAGAGCATTTTTTCCATATAAAACACAGTTAAATTGTGGACTCCCATCACCATGAGGTGCTCTGAATGCTAAATATGTAAACTGGCTCCAATTCATTGAAAGACATCCATCAGCAGCTATTAAATTTAAGAAGAGATACAACCTCTGCTCAGAAATCCTTCAGCTCCAGACTGCAGTATACTGGGAGGACACACGGATAAAAGCGTTGCTGTACAATCAGCCTATACTTACAATCTTTTCCTTAGCATCTGCTGCCAGCCACTTTCAGAGACAAGTATTGACCCCAATGAGCCTGGTATCACCTCATCTCCTGGCATCTCCTATGCTCTCTCCAGTCCAAATGATAACTGATTTAATACCACCGCTTTCCCTCCCTACACCCCCCCCCCCAAAAAAACCAGAAAGAACATCTTCCCCCCTGCATACTTATAATCTGAAATCTCCATCAACGATATCAAATAATTTCTCTAGATCTCCTTTCTAAGTTCACTATTAAAATTTACCTAATACATTCACATTTTACTCCACATGCCTCCTATTTTAAGTCATTGCCCTGAAATTCCTATCATACCTTTGTAGCATATGGAGCCCCGTGTAACTATTTCATTGACAGCACAGAAAGCAGCACAGCGTTCTACATAAATAGGGGCTGCAGTAATACTACAAACTGATCCTGCATTATGATTTGAGCTTCAAATTGAAATGGGCTTTGGTGCTAATAAAGAAAGAAAAAAACTATTTTTAAACAAAATAATAATAAAAAAGCCAAAATTTTTTATGGAACCTCTACTCTTACATCACGTGAAACTACTAGCTAAACCCCAGCAGTCACAAATTCACTGACTCAGGAGAAAGCTTTACGACTCTCACCTCTTCGAGCATCCACCGCTTGTAGCTTCACAGAGATGAACAAAACGCTGGGCCTTCCAGCGGGAGGCGGGCGGGATAGCCGGCAAAGCCAAGCCGCTAACCCAGCTCTCCCTCGTCCCTGCGGACCAGCCGGAGCCTGACAAGAAGGAGCACATATCAAGATCCACAACATTGCCGCGGACAGAGAGGCTCCCCCCACCGCACCTCCGCAGGCAGCCCTCCCCCAGCCTGGGCGACGGAAACGCCGTTCCCCTCGGCCGCCCCACTCCGGGCTCCCACACCCCGCGGCGGGGGGGCAGAGCCCGAGTACCTCGGCGCTTCAGCTCCCTCACCGGCCGCGGCCGCCCTCCCTCCCTCCCTCACCAACGGCCGCAGAGCGCCCGTTACCCGCCGCGCCTCACAGGAACCCGCCTCCGAGCCGCCGCTGAGGAGGAGGAGAGAGAGGCGGCTCCCGAACGAGCTCAGCTCCGCTCCACAGCTGCCGACGCCACCGCTCCGGCCCTTCGCCGGGCCCTGCGGGGTTAACCCCCGCCGCCCGTACACCCCCGCCCCAACGCCGCTGCCATTGGCCGAGCAGTTGCTAGGAGCCCTTCAACACCGGCCTGCACCGCCCCGGCGGGGCCGAGGCCGGTGGCGGAGCAGGTGCCGCCACAGCGCGGCCGCGCTGNCCGCGTCTTCCCGCCCTCAGGACCATGCCAAAGGAGCAGCTAGCGTGCCCGGGCCGTGCTCTGCCTCACCCCGGCGGGGCCGAGGCCGGTGGCGGAGCAGGTGCCGCCACAGCGCGGCCGCGCTGTGGCGGCACCTGCTCCGCCACCGGCCTCGGCCCCGCCGGGGTGAGGCAGAGCACGGCCCGGGCACGCTAGCTGCTCCTTTGGCATGGTCCTGAGGGCGGGAAGACGCGGGTAGCGGCGCAGGCCCCGCTGCTGCGGCGCCCGTGAGGGGAAGAGAAGATGGGGGACTGTTACTTCGGCTGCGGGAAGTCCCCGTGAGGGGACCTGGGCCCTCCGCTGCTGCACCGGAGCACTGCAAGTAAATGCAAGTTATGTGCCCTTATCTAATGCTCGGCCCAGAACGCCATCACCTTTCGCACATGACAGAGTGGTCACTAGTTTTGGAAAAAAAATCTGTCGTTAAACATTAGCCCTGACCTTTGACTGTGTGTTGCTGCTTTTTTTCTCCCCGCAGGCAATTTCAGCAGCTGTCCGCAAAAGCATAAGAAGGCCTTCCCCGTATCAGGTGGTCTAAAAATCACATTTCTGTAGAACACGCTCTAAAGAAGATAGGCAGCTTCATAGTTGATCTCAAGGGTCGTCTGGTGCTGTCTGAAACAAAGGCATTGCTGATTTGAGCAATGAGCTTACACCAGGAATTCCTGGCACTCACCAAGAGCAAGTTTTGCCCAGACATCACAAAAATGCTTCCCTGTGCGAGATCTCATGTTTCTGGCAGTCCCCTCCGTGACTGGGAGTGGTGGTGGAGGAGCACCAAGACACCCAGTCTGGCACATGCCTCATTGCCCAGAGAATGTCAGTTAAATTGTCTAGCATTACCTCACTAAATATGTGAGGCTTTTAATAAAATTACCCAATAGAACTCGGTAAAATTAATTGAGTAATCATGTTCCATAGGATTTGATTACCTTCATTATTGGCATTTGCAAGACTGCAGCCTTCACTAACTCAGTGACATCTTCATTGATTTTTCTTGATACCTAGCACCTTCATACAAAAGTACACCAAATTCTGTGATCATACATATGTATACCTACAACATCTAATTCTCAGTCCTGTGTGTTGCTGTAAGGCTGTTGACATCTCACATCTCTTTGTTCTTTTATTTTGGTACAGGAGAAGAGGTCAGTTTTTATGTTGCCTTTCCTAATTTGAAATTTTCATCCTAATTTCTTTCCAGGTTAATTAACAATAATTTTCAATATTATCAACTGTATTCTGGTTTTATTTTTAAAGATAAGGTGACCAGAACACGTTCAGCTGAGTAAAATTACATTTTTAATACAGCAAACATTTTAATTTCTAGTGACTAATGAGTCTCTAAAGAATATTCAGCTCCATTCTCTGTAAATTTATCTTTATTGGTCCACTATTCTCTTTGCATTTAGCTTTGATGAGGGTATCCTGTTGGAGAATTCAGTGCAAATAATCACAAATGTCTAAACACGAGAGAAGTGAAGAGATTGAGGATTATTTTTATCAATTTGTCAAAAGCTAGGGTGTTGTAGCCCAGATTAAGAAATAACAAATGGATTACTGATAGAAAAGAGGCTTAAAATGCAGTAGACAGGATGGCTGTTATGACTGGAAAGCTACCAATCACAGAAAAACAGCAGCAATTAGGACATAAAAGATTTACTTTTAATAGATTATATAGTTATATACCCTTTCATAAACTCAGTTATTCACCCAAGTTGGCAATTTTGTGTTATTTTTCTGTGTTTTCAATGTAAGAAGGTGGTAACACAGGATACAGGCCGTACATTAGCATTTTCACTGGTAGGGTCACCAAGTGGACAGAGCAATGCTCTGCGGCGTGCAACAAGGGATGGAATCGCAAAAGAAAATAAATCTTGTAGGTTTTCCTGCCACAAACATAGCTGTGATAAACCTCCTTACATCTCTTACACACTGCTTGCTCTGCATCCAGATGCTTTTTCATTCAACATTTCTGGTTTTTTAAAGGTCAGCCTGAGAATGGAAAAATGCTGAATAAGGTCAAAATCAGCCTTTCAAAATTCTCACCAAAATTTAACTCCCAGCAATGAAATATACTCCTGTCATCCAGACTGGAAGTGAGGTTATTTCTCTTTTTTGTGGGCAGACCATAATTACTTCTCCAGGCAGATGAAAAAGAATTATATAGGGCTAGTAAACTGACCGGTTCTTGCTGTGTAGGAAGCACACTCCCGCAGCTTGCAGAAATACTGATTATTGGTTTGGCTTTTAGTACCATTGCAACAACAGTAATAAATATTTTTAATAACAATGCGTTCTTTTTAGAGTTATTTAGGTCATAGGAAATCATTCCTCCCGGTGCAAAAGAAATGTTTCATTTTATGACTCGGGTTAATTGCAGAGACTTTGGACCTGTATACTGTAGCTTTGCTGCAGGTCCACTCTTAGGAGGAAGCAGACTTCCACAGAATATAATATGTTGGTGGTAATGGCAAGTGGGACGACAGACTTTGTTCACAGGAAGGATTAAGCTCCCGGAGCTTTAAAAGATAATACATGGGGTGGGTGGTGCTGCATTCCCTTTGTCCATTTGCTCTTAGCAGCTGTTCCTGAAGTGGATGCTATTCAAAAGAGAACTCCCCAAGCACTTTGCTGTGCATCATGGGTTGGGTTTGGGTTATGTATTTTTTTAAAGGGCTGGTCAGGAAAAGAGAAGTTTTTGTGGGATGCTTTCAGGCAAGAGAGTCAGAGGAAATTTTACCTTATGAAAAACTGTAGCCCAACACAGTTCTTTATTGATAATGCACCAGTTTGGTATAATATGGTCTTAACAAACCACAGTGAGAATTAAAACCTTTCTAAAGCGGTTCATAACAAAGTGGCATATAGGTAGGATTTTGGTGTAGGGAAAGGGTGGTGTCACTGGAGGTTTTGGTTCCCAAGGGATACAGTAGAGGATAACATCAAGTATTTCTTGTGCTCTCTTGAGTAACATCATAAATATCCTGTAATGGGTGTCAGGTCTTTGACAGTAACCCAAATTTTAAGAGTATAGCTCCTTAAACAGGTTTTTGCCTTCTTTACTTGAGTTTGCTTGAATCTAATTGATGGAATTATCTGGAGACTGACTTTGTTTTGCTTTATAATTCAGCAATTTAGGAAAAAACTCGTCATTTCATAGCCATTCCTCTCTGTGATATTAGACCATTATCCTTAAAATTAATTTTAGTCCCATTTCTTTTATAAACATAGTTTATAAAATAAATTATTAGAGAAATTTTGAAGATGTATTTATCATTTCTTCTTTGTAATCCTTTGCTAAAAAGTGGGATTAAGAATTATAATGGGAAAAATATTAGAGAACCAGGGGAAACCGGATGCTTTGGGAAATGAAATATACAAAATACCTCTAAAAACTTCAATTCAGACTGGATTAAACTGTAAGATGGACAGAAGGGCAAACAGGCTCCTACAATTCAGAAAGAAATGGACTGATCCACAGTTTGTTTGCATTTCAATTCAAATTCATCTTCTTAAGTACGTTCAAGAATGCTGTTTGCTGGAGTGGTTTCTATAGCAGTGTCCTGCTTCATTACAAATCAGCAGGGCTGATGAACCATGGACTAGCAGAAGCTCATTAAAATGTCTGATCTTGTTATGCAATAGGCCAGTGGCAGCCTGTGACTCCTTTATTGTCTCTTGGTGCAAGAACTGTGTCTCAACAAAGTCCAGCTCATAGGGCTTTCACGTCTCTTTGTGGAAATGCATAAAAATAACCTCATAAGCCAGCCTGTGGGTTGTGCTGTGCACTGGTAAGCACTTTAAGGTCTGTACTCGGTTCCAGCTCACACTTGAGAAGCTCCAGTCATGCAGTGAGTTTAACAGATACCTCTATCTTAACAGATACCTCTACCTGTGCAGGGCCCACTGGAGGCTCCAAAGATGCGGAGGCCTACAGCAGGATTTAGGTGAACTTTACATACTTAAGCCCACCTGTGTGATCCAGTCCCTCCTCTCTTCCCCTGCCCCACTACGTGACAGTCACTTGGCTCAGTATCTAAAATTTTGTATTTGCTTAGTATTCAAATTTTGGCTGAAAGCTGCCTCTGCTCTTGTACTTGGACTGTGAGATTTCAGGCTAATCCCTGCTAGATTACAAAAAGTAGAGAAAAAGATGCCTATCCTTCCCCAGGGGTTGAGCAAGCACACCAACATTGACCAAAGCATCCCTGGGTTGTGGGTTGGTGTTGCTGCTTGATCAGAGCATCCCCCACCCAAATCTTTGTGCCAAAGCAGTGCCACAGAAAGCAAACTGAGCATCAGGGATCCAAGATGGTGCGACACAAGAAGGATGCTGACTCCGCAGCAAGGAAACTACAGGCAAAACCTTTGAACAAGAGTGCCTCAGGGTGAGTGACAAAGTGCCAACTAAATCATGTGCTATCACTGTTGCACTACTCCTCCCCAAACTTGTCTACACTGTCATGCTCTTGCACTGGTTTTTATTGCACCCTCGGCTGAGTCAGTTCAGCTCACTATTTTTTTTTTTCTGCTGGGCTAGTGCCCCAACAGCTTAGCAAGCGAATTCGCTCACAGAGGTTCCACATATGCTAGAGCCAGTACAAGATAATCCAGGGGAGCAGAGAGGGATAAGAAAGAATGGGGAGAGGAATGGGACTTCCCAATTTTACTGTCAATGAGGTGTTAGATCACTCCTCCCTTTCATGGAGCTATACCCTCACATTTCTGTCTCTGCAACTTTATTTCTGGTTAAAGATCAGAGCAGATATTCACCTCATTTAGCTATCTCCACGCATGATACAGGCACCATAGGCACCCAAATTTTCATTTCCATTCTGGGAGGCAGGCACCAGGTAAGCTTTTACTGGATTTACTCTAAAGTCCTTTGGAGGAAGATAAAACATCAGATGGCTACAATGCCTGCGGCAACTCAGGTTCACTTCTGAAATCTTTCAGACTATTTCTAGTTCAAGGGACTACTTCCATGAAAGAAGGAGCAGCGCAGACAATGCCATTTAATTCAACTGCGTTGAAGGGTTTCAGTGGTGCAGATACTTCATAAAAAATTTTTATCTTAGTAGCTATAGCAACTCGTGCCATGAAACAGTTGTTCTTCTTCCCACCCTGTCCTATGCTACACATACACCATCTTCAGAGAATATGTGCAATATTTTGCACGTCTGCTTCAATCTCCATCTGAAGAAGCTTCACAAACATTTGTTCAACATCTCACACTCAGGAAATATCACTATAGGCAGGGGTAAACGGCACTGAATCTCATGCATTTAACTGCTCTCCTTCACTCGATAGCTGCTGAGATAGTTGGGCAAGTGTCATTACCAAGCACTAAGGTGCTCAGAAGTGTTTGAAATTGTTGTAATGTGTTTGTAAAGGAAGAGGAGCAAAACGTAGCATCAGGGAAATGAAGAGAAGCTCCCACAGCTTGTGAAAAGCAGCAAAATAGCATTTCAGGGGAAAGCGGTGAATGAAGAATGTTAGTGTGGTGTCTGCAGAAACAGTCTCTGGTTTATCTGACCTCTCCCCAGTCATGAAAACAAGACTTTTTTTATTGTCAGCAAATAAACACATCTGTGGTGTTGTTCACAACCCCAAAATAACACAGAACCCCAAACTCTGAAGGGTTATCAGATAAAAAGGAGCAGGAGTGGTGTTATAATTCTAAACGTGTGGGAGCTGGGGTACCAAAGTACTAGGCATGTTTTCAGGGAAGTCTGTTCCACAACCAAGGGCTGTAATTTATTGTCTTAGCTCCAATTTCAGATCATTAGGACTCATATACTTTTAAAAATTAAATTTCAATAGAAATATGCCCCTGACACTCTCACATGAGTTTACCATTCATTTTGCACTCCCGTGGAGCAGCATGGGCCTCGGAGCTACCAAGAGTGATGCTGCATGCAAGTACAAATCTCCTTCCATGAGAAAATTTACTGCAGCATCATTTATTGACTGTAAAAAGAATTATACGTGTGTCACAAGAGAAGAATTAAAGCTTTCACCTAGTGCCAGTATCAACCATACAGTGAAATATTTAGGAAAATAAAATTTCTAGAATCATATTTTACCACAGTACAGTCCTTTCAGTGTGAGGCCCACAAAATAACACTAAGTGTCAGAAAAGCAACATAACGTAATGATTTCAACCCTGGCTCTCTCTAGCTGGTCTGTGACTAGCTTGCAGAGCAATTAAACTACAGTTATCCACGGTGAACACAGCTGATACTCTGGTTTTTAAGCATCCTCAGCTGCAACTAGTTTCAAATGATGCCTCTCCCTAGAGAGGTGCTTCATGTCACGCCACTGGAGTGTAGTCTGAGCTAGGGTGACTTTGCTGCTTAAAGACACATATATCAAAATCCTTTCTTTTTCATTTTAGAATGAGCTCAGCAAAGGCATAAGGAAACAATTGTGTATGAGATTCTATATCACCTCTCAGTCTGGCAAGTGCTGATGCATGAGTGCCTACGTACAACTTAAACTTCACGTGCACAAGTACCATTACCTGTTAGAAAAAAGAAGTAAATGTCAAGACAGATCACCAGCTGAAACTGTTTTGCAAAAATGCAATATCCAAGTTAATATCTTAAAAATAAAATCAAATACTTACTGTTTAAAATAAATTTTAAGGGCAACGATATGGAAGTGAGCAGTATCTCTCAGCTCTGCCAAGACATGCTGTCTCTGCAGATTGCTGGCATGCCTCCTGCACACTGCACCTGCAACAGAAAAGCAAAGACAAAACCAAAAAAGAAGAAAATATTTTAAAATCTAAATGTTTAAAGATAATGAGAAAATCTTGGTAACGTGAGTTGTTTTCTCCTTAGTTCTTAATCTGAAACCCGCACAAAGAAACTCCTCATTCACTCGTACCCACACAGTTTAAACATCACAAATACAGCTAGCATAATAGCTCTCTGTCCAGAACTGGAAAGACAACGATGAGTAACTTGTTCTTACTGGTCTCTAGAGTAATAGTTAAAGAAAGGTTTTCTGTTATTTGAAGAAATAAAGTGAGCTGCTTTACAAACAGCTTGAGGCCAACAAATGGATCTTTAAAAATGTCCTTAAGCGAAATAATTTTTGTAAAATTGTTATCAGGGGTTGCATTCCAGCAAACACCTGAAGGTCCCACTCTAAGCTTAGGTTATTTCTTTGAATGTCTGTAGAAACAACGTCTAATGTTGTATGCTGTGGGCATGGTAACAACTGTGCTACGCACTTCTTCAGTCACTGTTCAGGCTCTGACGTGTGCTACTATGACACTTAGATTACTACCGTATCAGGTCCCTCTTAAATGAAAACTGGTATTCTACACTGTACACTTGGATTTACAAGAAGTTAAAGAGTGCCCTTTTGAAATGAAGGCAAAGAAATCTTTTTAAACAGCTGGCATGGAGCATGAAAGGAATCCACAGTAAAAAAAAAAAAAAAAAGACCTTTTTTCAAATAAACAGTATCAGGAAGCATGGTGGAAAGGGTTTGTTGTCATACTGAAATCACTTCAACTGCTGAAAATTGCAAAAGAAAAAAATATGAGCCATGGAGAAGATTTGTTTTAGGTTCGATCATAAATTATACTGTCATTTTTATCTCCATATCCACATAGATGGCAGTCACCTTTCCCTGGTGACTAAAGTACACTTGCTGGATTCTGAAAGGCAGTTACAAAATGAGGTTAGGGATCCCTCAGCTAGGATAAAGCAATCTTGATTTTAATTTCAAACATCCAGTATTCTTTGTGTGTCTGAAATTGCCAATAGAAGAAGGAATGTGTGTGTGTTTCATAAGAAAACAAGGACCTATATTTCCCTTTTATATATTTATTTCCCCCTTTATATATATATCTATAGGAAAGGGAAAAACTTCTGTGCTACAGTTAGGTGCCAGTATGTAACACAATTATCTGATTCAGTACAAAGTTTTAGAGCAGAGGATTTGAGACATTACTACCTGCCGTTGTCATCTTCACCTCTTGCTGGGGGTGACCACCTCTAGAATACCAACTAGAACAGCTAAGAGTGGAACATCTATTCCTTCCTGACAACACCATTAGGAGAGTTGTCTCCTGGAAAGGAAAAAATCCACAGCATGGCTGCGTGGCACAGACAGCGAGGGATGAACGGCGTTGGTGTGTAGAGAGCTTGCACGGGAGAAGGCCTGAAGAAAAGCTGGGAGCAGAGGGGCTCACAAGCAGCATTGTTGCTCGTGCTTTCCATCACTAGAGCAGGGCTCAGTGCCAGCTCCAAGTGGGAATTTAATCATGGAAAGCACCAGCGTGAAATAATACTTACACAGATTTGGTGTGACAGGATGCAAGTGTGTGGAGGCTTTGGGGCAGCACTACACCCTGCGGCTTATCACAGAGGTGAAAGGAGAGCCCTTCTCTTTTGGGGGGGAAGGTGCAGAGCCGTGGTGCAACCTCAGCACTGCACTGTGTCCTGAGAGCTGCAGGCTTGTCCTGTGGGCTTCCAGAGATCGTAGATCTTGAGGAGCTGCACACGCAGACCTGCAGATGGTGAGAAATATGGCAATCCACATCCCATGATTCTGCAGACAGAGGCAGAATTGGTCTGGTCTCAAATATATATACACATTTTTAAATATTAAAAACAGCAAAAAGCTTTTAAAAGCAAGATAACACAAAAACACTCATTTAGAGAAAATTTTGCAATTTTTTAACATTGTTTTCTTCCCATCTTAGGGTCTCTCTGACATTCAACTCCGAGCTTACTACTGAAAGAGGCTCCGAGCTCCATTGTAGCCTCTGCCAGCTGGGGACCACGGTATCGCAGGGAGGGGGAGGATGAGCCACTCAGTAGCAGTCTGCCTGACCAGGTCCCCAGTTTGGGTCTCCGATTCGTTGGGGGCCAACGTTAGGTCATTCATCTCTTCCTCTTTTCCTGAATAACGCCTAAATATTCTGCATGACCAGAATGTGGATTTGAAATTGCTTCTCTTGAGTCAGAAGATGGGAGTAGCCTGCCAGAGCCTTTGAAGGGAGAGGCTGGTGCTGTGATTCCTGCTGAGGAGGGGCTCTGAGCAAGGAGGAAAGTCAAATGTCTAAACACAATAAAAGCCATTAATAATTTCAAACCTAACCGCTTATTATCTGCAGAAAATTGCGCATACCAGTGCTATTTAAACTCCCCTCTTCAGGGGTAGTAAGCCAGTCGGAAGATGACAAAGCTACACTTTATTTCAGTGGAACAATAGTGGCATCCAGCGGTCAGTCAGCAAAACTCAAAAGCAATCCTTCCCCAGGGGATTTCACTGGGATGCTGTGGTCTGCTCAGGCACCTCATATTCTGTCCTTGATTGCTTTTTTTTTTTTCGGGTGGTTGGAAATAATACTTCTCCTTGAAAATTGAGTGTATTCACACCTCAGGTGAAAGAGTAAAATACATTTTCTAAAGTCCAAGAATTAAAAAGTTAATTCTCTGAGGCTCTATTGCAGGTGGCAAGTAATAGTAGGGAGGGCAGAGTCGGCCTTGGTGCAAACACATTTGATCTAAAGGCCCTGCTCCTGTGAGGAACGAGGTCAAACAAACTGTAATACATCATTGCAGCTATGTTCTGTTTGGTTCCTCTGATTGCCTAGAGGAAAATCTGTGTGCCGCTTTATAAATCACCAGAAGTAATATTTTGGTTGCTATAAATCCTTGGAAACTTATTTTTGCTATGTCACTGAAGTGAATTGTATCCTGTCTCCTTACTAGCCATCGTTTATATTATGAAAATATCATTGCATTGTGTAGCTTTATACCATTTCTTCCTAGACTGAAAGTAAGTTTTAAGAGGAGAATATGATTTGTCATATTTGGTTTTAGAGTCTCGCCTTTAAATTGTGGATAGAGAGCTTCCATTCACACCAGGCTGATCATCTTAATGCCCATCGCCTCTCCTCCTGCACTGAAAAGAAAGGGGGTGTTTACTCCACCAGACCTCCAAGTAGCTCATTTACATCCATCTTCTGCTATTCCATTTAGATTTCAGCTAAAGTAATGAACTTAACCCTGACTTGGTAAATACAAACATGTCCACTGCAGTCTTTCTGCAGGAAACAAAATGCTGTAAATGAGATGCTGCGATACCTCAGGGGGAAAAAAAAAAGCAACAAAATTACCTTAAAAGCTTGTAACAAGCTGTGCTGGTTTTGGCTGGGGTAGAGTTAATTTTCTTCATAGTAGCTAGTGTGAGGCTATGGTTTGGATTTGTGCTGGAAATGGTGTTGATAACACAGGGATATTTTAGTTATTGCTGAGCAGTGCTTACACAGAGTCAAGGCCTTTTCAGCTGCTCACCCCACCCCACCAGCGAGCAGGCTGGGGGGCACAAGAAGCTGGGAGGGGACACAGCCGGGACAGCTGACCCCAACTGACCCAAGGGATATTCCAACCATATGACATCATGCTCAGAATATAAAGCTGGCGGGGGGAAGAAGAAGGAAGGGGAGGACGTTGGGAGTGATGGTGTTTGTCTTCCCAAGTAACGTTACGCGTGATGGAGCCCTGCTTTCCTGGAGATGGCCGAACACCTGCCTGCCCATGGGAAGTAGTGAACGAATTCCTTGTTTTGATTTGCTTGCACGCGCAGCTTTTGCTTTACCTATTAAACTGTCGTTATCTCAGCCCACGAGTTTTCTCCCTTTTACTCTTCTGATTCTCTCCCCCATCCCACCGGGGTGGAGTGAGCGAGTGAGCAGCTGTGGGGGGCTTGGTTGCTGGCTGGGGTTAAACCACAACGCAAGCATAATATTTTTTCCCCTCAGATATACTGACAACGTAAAAGTTTGAAGATTCATCCAGGGCACTTGGTTTTGAGTTGTACATCTTCACAGTCATTATATATTTGCACATCAACCAAGGGGAAAACTAAATACTTATAATCCTGGACTCAGATCTCTGCACTGTAGATATCGCTACGCCATCCATGATTCTCACAAGTAATTGTGAATGCTCCGAATAGTTTATCTTTCCAATTTCCACCTTAAAAACTAAATACAGTTTTTATTTTCAATCAAAGTAACATCATACAACATGTATCAAAGCTTTCTATCTGCCTCTTCTGATAGCATTCATGTCTGGCCTAAATGTAAGTTCAATAGAAGTTCTATAGGGTTTAGCCTGTTACAGGTTTATACATTGCCTTAATGACAACATTTGTGCTACTTGTCAAATACAGAAATACAATGAATTAAAATTATGTCCTGTGACATCTGACAGAGAGAAACTGAGTGACCTTCTCTGAGAAGTTCAGAAAAGTTTACTAACTTTTAATTTAATTATATGGCTGTCAAGTCACAGAAGGGGCATTGTATGGAGTGGAGGGGGCAGTCTTGTTCTGTTGAGGTTAGTAGATGCTTTCTGCCTAACAAAAGATGTCTGCTATCTCAAATGTTGTGTGCATTTTATATAGACTTACAAAATTCCCAATTCTGATTTTGTACAGGTTTGCCCCTTCCTTCTTTTTCCCCTCCCTCTCTTCCGGTGTGTAAGGCCCCAACTCAGTCCCCATTGAAGTAAATGTAAAGACTCCCACTGACTGCAGTGGGAATTGGATTAAATCTCTCAAATAACAATTACATGCCTAATTGCTTTTTACTGCTCACTTAAAAATGCATTCTTTGAAACACTACCAATATTTGTAAAGGCTGAGAGTTTAATGTGCCAAACTATTCAGGTTATTTGGAGACCTATTTTCCACCAGTGCCTGGGGATTTAAATAAATGCTATAAAAGAGTGTTATTCACATTCTGCATTTATAACAGAAGTGTTTATATTGCATCGTTATTCTTCATAGTGATTTTCCCCTAAGTGCCAAAACTTTGCTGCTTTGGAAGTCAGCGGGAGGTCTGCCATTGACTTCATTCGAACTGAAACTGGGAGCTAACGTGAGGAAAAGGGGATGCAGGTTTCAGATCATTCTGAAAGAGAGAGAAATCTTGTGAAAGACTCTTCCTAGAGCTCTGTGCTGACTGTCTTTTCTGGAGATCACCCTTAACCTGTCCACTCCAGTCCTCAATGTCTCCTGAGCATCAAAAGACCACGTGTGAGTTTGGTGGTGCCCGTAATTAGTACCTAAAGTGACTGCGCTGATTTGACAGTGGCTTGGAGAACTTCAACCCTATTCTGCAAATGGCAGTCTGCACCAGCTCAGCTCTCTAAATTGCAATCCTGACTCTAAAATACAAACCTCATATGAAAGTGGGTGTAAGAAGATTCTGCAGAAATTAATTAACCATCAGAGATCCTTTACTTGGCCTCCAAGACTGAAAAAAGTAGTCACCGAAGGAAAACGGTGCCATCCTCTTCCTATAAAATCTACTTGAAAGAAACAATATAATTAAAATAACCCCGAGTCTCACAAGCATGGCCTGGAGGAAGACTGCAAGATCTGAATTTGGCTGCATGCCCAATGACTTTTACTACAGAAGCGCTTCATTACCAGCATCCCCTCCGAATATGCAAACCCAATCTCTGCCACAGAGCTCCTTCTAACTGTAATGGACAAAGTTTAGGCATCTTTTTAAACAAATATAGCTGGAACTCTCTGCATAGGCTTGGAAAGAATTCTGAGTAATGCTGTTAGGCACCATAAGGAGGCAAGTCAGATTTTGGGAAATGGATTAAAATGGTTACAGAATTTTCTCTTTAACTTGACAGAGGAATGACAAAGGAGATGTTGAAAGCAAATAGCCTCAAAACCCATTTATCTACCCACAAAACAGCTGATCAGTAAACAAAAATAAGCATGCCGTGAGTATACGAATTAAGGTGGAGAGTACCTACGCACTGTTAATTTCAGCATTATTTCACTGTAAGATGTTTGCAGATCCTCTAAGAGGGCCAGATTTTTCCAGGAATTAAAAGCATACATCTTCTTTTGCTATAATGTATTGATATGCTCACTGCTCAGATTTAAAAGCATTTCAAGATCTTATCCTAATATGGGATCAAAGCAAACACTTCTGGACTAATGGAAAGTGCTTGTGCAACAGGACAGCCACGATAAAAGAAATGGTCTGTTGTGTCCATATGCCTGGATAGTTAAAACAAAAAATCCTCCTTCTGAAACCCATTTTCTTAGTGATGTTCTCCCTGTTGCTGGGTCTGGGCGGCATCTAACCCCTGCAACGCTGTGGTCAGTAAGTGCGATACAAATGGGAGGGTTATATTTGACCAGATAATTCAAATACAAACATGAACATAACAGCTATAAAATACAACCAACAAAGACTGTATTCCACAAGCTAAGACATTATTATTATTATTATTATTATTATTATTACTACTACTACTACTACCTAATGTCACGCCAGCATTTCTTCAATGTAAGGAGTGATGATTTTCGAGCCCATTACCCAGCTTTCAGTGAGCTCAGGTCCATTTCCATGGCAACGGGAGATGCAGCCGTCCGCGAAGTTGTCAGAAGGCTGTGATGTTTGGTGCCTGTGCCGAGCATGGCTGATGGCAATCCGACAGCAGCAATCCACACATTTTTAGGAACTAGTCTCCACTGCAGTGCTTTTAGCTAAATGAAACAGAGAAATAAATATCCTATTAATGGGCTGTGGGGCTTATTTTGTTGTAGAATTTCACTTTTTAAAGATTTCATAAAAGAAGTCTTTTTAAGGAATGTTTATTGACTAGGAAATTCCAATACCGGCATTTTAATTAAAGCACAAGCCTTTGCAGTCAGAAACTTCACCTGATTTTTTTAATTTCTTTTTTTTTTTTTAAATGAAGTGCTTTCTCCCTTTCTCCTCAGCTCTGACTTGCTCCCGGCCTTTGGCAGGTGCGACAGCCCATGTAACTCTGTGCATACATGGTGCAAGGTGCAGTTGTGTGGCCAGGTTTATACACTGGGATGTGGTGACTGTCAGTAGTTTGAATAGACTGAGGATGTGATGGGTTGGGTGGCCTAAGGAAGAATTTGTTCAAGTTAATAGAGTTTGTATGAGAAAAACTCTCAAACCTCTGGAAGATTTGTAGGTGTTCAACTAATCCAAGAGTAAGTACAGCCTGCTGAAGGTATGCACTCTGCACGTGCTGGTTATGGGCTGAACAGCAACTGGATGTAGCTGTGGCCCTTGGGGCCGTGGCTGCTGGAGGGGCACATCTTGTCCCTTCCCCGACAGCCAAACAGCTGCCGTAGCTCATGGTCCTGCATATTAACCCAAGTGGAAACCCTTCAAGGTCTAGGTTAACATGCCAGGCTGTAAAACATGGCAGCTGGGGTGGAGCTGTACATCCCCTTCAGCCACATCTCCCACCAAGACGTCCATCCGTGGCGTGGGCAAGGCGGCTGCCTGGGGTCTGTGGTTTCACCGCTGCAGTAACCCCCACCACCCCGAACTGCAGCCATGGGCCCTGACGGCACTGCTCTTTGCCAAAAGGCTTCTGGCACACTCGCACCTTCCCCAGCTGCCGCAGCACGGCAGTGATTGATGGCGCCGAGCATGCAACAAGCAATCGATGGGATAGGCAGCTTTATGCTCCTAACAGGATTTTCTGCTTGCACAAGTGCCAGAAACACAGCACAGCCTGCCCCTATTTTGAGCATATTGAATTATAAGGAACTAACAAAAAAAGTACATGGGGAGGGTGGCATAATACTGTGCAGCATATGGATGTTCTGGTTTGCCATGTCCAAATTCTGTCTAGCATAAATAGGCTCATTTCCCACTGACATCAAGAGATGCTGTCTTGTATTATTCCACAGTGAAATCTAAAAGTGGATCATGATCATCTCCCACATTATCAAACAAAAACTAGTTGTCCAAAGCCAGGCAACATTCCCATAACAGCTCTAGCATACGCCATCAATCTTTCCCTGAAAAGTGATTTTCCTCTCATTGCACTGACTGTCCTCTGATTCAGCAGGTTATTAGCAAGACAACATGGAGAACGTGCCTCTTCCAAATCCATGCAGCAAGAAATAACTCAATCCTGGCTTGCAGCTTGGTCCAAATGATGCCAGAGCTGCCCCACACCCTGACCAGCTCCGCTCCAGGTGAGAGAGAAGAAAATTGATGTTTAAGGGAAGCTGAAACTTGCCTCCTAAGGAAGTCGCTCCCCGGCACCCTGCTCTCCCAGAGCAGCCATGGTAGGATTCAGCTTGTGGTAGACATCCACCACCTCCAGCAGACAGCTGTGTGTGATGCCACTGACCCGCAAGCACATTTTGGGGATGCTGGGCCATGCTGACTGCTTTTGTGCGACCAGCAGTGTGTCTGTTCCTCCAGTTACTCACATTCTGCCTCCAGATAAGGGACCACGCTTGCTCCTCTGGCACGGACAGTCTCCCCAGGGTTTGAGGGCTGAGCCCGAGGTGGCAGGGAGACATGGCAGCGTTTGGGCCCCAGGATGCTCTGCCGCACAGCCTGGCTGTAGCACAGAGCCTCGCAAGCTCTGCTTTGCCATCAGACTGCAGCGCCACACGAACACCCATGTTTTTTCATGGCAGAAGGAAGTTTCTCCAGGAAATGCCACGCTCAGGCATTCATATTTTGTACACGCATCTTTTCCCATGGAGTAAGAGAGAAGCCACATCAGCTATCAGTGAAACACCCTTTGGACCGATTTTTTTCAAGTGGCCTGCTGTGTCAAATCCCTAATTGCACTAATGGACCTAATGAACCAAGCCTCCTGGAGGAAGCAGGGAAAAACCACAGTGAGAGAGTTATTTAAAATTAAACCGAACAAAGTGCTTGGGAATATATCGCCAGGAACAGCTCTGCCTCGGAGGTGGTGGTCCATAGGTCCTATTCACCCTCTGCCCGTTTTAATCTCCAAGAGTGCTTGTGACCCCCTTGGTGCACAAACCCAGACCCACCTCACCTTGGGCTGTGGCGAGCAGCAAGGAGATAGCTCTGCACCACCGGAGCCACAGTGCCCACGCTCTCCTGGGGTGCAGGAGGGGTTTCCAGCACTAGCACCCTCTCCTTCCAGGATGTTCCTTGTAGCTTCATCCCATTCCACCCCACTTCACCCCACCTATGAGGTGCTGGTGACAGAGCAGGGCACCCCGGGGCTCACCACTTCCAGTCCCGGTTCTGAGGAGATGATGCTTAACAACTCTGCCTTCGCTTTTTCTACAGGATTTGCTACTGGCAGTCATGAATCTCTGCAGATTTTCCAGCACAACCTTGCACTAGCAGCACTCTCAGCCCTGAGGAGGAGAGGCTCGTGAACTGTGTCATTTCTTCATGCCAAAAACCTGCAAATAAACAGGCAAACCTCTTATTCTCTAATGTACCCAAGCCTGATAATTACTAACCGGATGTCTGCTATTTTTAGTGTCTGTTTTAAGCTGTTTTCTAGAATTGCTCTGGCTGAAACGGGAGTGTATAGTACATAGCTTGCTTCATGGTCCTGAGGTGATTTTTAATTGATGAGTGGCCTAGCACTCGTCGGATGCTCAGAGCTATCTTTTAATAATAAAGTAGGTTCTTTCTGTATCTATCTCCCCTGCTCTAACTGCCTGGCATTCAATTCCATAATTTTTTTTTTTTTTTTTTAAATTGGGCAAAGAAAGAAGCAGGACCCTGCTCCTGCAGACTTGTGCTTTGGCTAAAACGCCGGCAGCCATCAAGACTCAGTGACCAACCTGTGTTTCGGTCCTGGTCAAAGTAACTGAGTGGAAGGGGATGTGAGGTTTGTTGTGCTGTGGTTGCCATAGAATTATTTAAAAGATATTTCACCCTAGGAAAGCAAGCTTTAAAAGACAACAGAAAATTATGAGCCTTTCACAATTTTCTCCCGTTACTCTTGCTCCTGTTTGTAACTGCAAATATTTATATGTGAGCCAGGATAGTTTATCCCTCGTGCCTTCTTAACAGCAACGTAACGTTACTTGCAGATCTTTAGCCCCACTCACACAGAGACCTCAGCCTGCCTCAGGAAAGAGAGTTTAGCTGTTAACCCTTTCAAGAAGGGCAGGAATCTCAACCTTATTACCTACCGATAACACTGCTCAGGACCGGCAGCGGAATCAGAAGTGGAGTTTGGGAACAGTGGTTGTGAGGGTTCGCGCTGTGGCTGCCAGCCTGGCTTCCTCCCACCTTATCCTGCAAAACAAAAAGGGTGAAAGTTTTACAGCCCCAACCAGGTATCTGCAATAACACAGGAACCCTCCAGAAAACGGCACTGGAAGAAATCTAAGATTATTCTGGTTAAATAGATATACCTAACCATACCTGGAGGCTCCCACTCATCTCCTCTCTTTTTAAAACACTCAGTAATGGTGTTTATCCTCCCTAATGAGACAGGTCTAGTGCCCAGCTCGACTCCTTCAGATTTCCCTCAGTGGTCATATTTTCTACAACTGCCAGGTGTGTTGCCGTCCTCCGTACACCTCCCAATTTGTCCAGAAGGTTCAGCCCAGTGTCCTGGATGCGGCCTCCCACTGTCAAGCAAAGCAAGATACCTGCCCCCCTTGCTGCTGGTGCAATCATCCCATTAACGTATCTCAGAACAAGACTTGCATTTCTTTTCTCTGCTTGCAACAGCCCAATACTAGTGCTTTATATCTGGTTCACGACCCAGTATTTTTGACTGGTTTGGTTTTGTGACAGCCCTTTCTATTTTTGCACTTGATTTTTCTTCCAAATGCAAGGCTTTCCCCATCTTTTCATTATCTTCATCTGGACCACATGCCCAAAGTCATTGGGGTGGCTGAGCACAGGCAGGAATCTGAGGCAGGCGAAGAGATGAGTGTTGGGGAGGGAGAGGGCTGCAGGAAAATATGCTGATGGGAACAGAAAAAGCAGAGTCTGATGGAAAGAAATCAGAAAAGGAAAAAGAAAGCCTGTAGAACAAATGAAAAACATGTCATGGGAAAGAAAAGAAGAAAGAGAAGGAAATGAATAAAAGAAAAAGGTACAGAGAATGACACTGAAAATAATGTAGAAAAATTACACAGGGATCTTTGAGAGAACAATGCAGGCAAGCAGGGAAACATGAAGTCTTACAGAACAAGAACTTTGTCCAATTTTAAGCTGTTATCAATCAACTCCAAACTGAATGAACATTTGTGTCCCATAAACAGCTGCTAGCTAGGTATGACCTGCCCTGGATGAGTCCTAACAGTAAGATGTATTGAATGCTTTTCAAACCTGCATGACAGAGCTGTGAATCATATGATGTGCTTTACCATCAGCCTTGACAAAAATAAACTTAGCCCCTCTCAGATCTCCGCAAGCCACTGGAGAACACTGTTCTCCCAGATGAAAGGTCAGGTGGTCCTTGATTTTCTTTATTGAAAGAACAAACTTTTGGGGGCTTTCTTCTCTAGAAAATATAGCAAAATTACTGAGAGCAAAGGCTCAAAGATAAGACTCTGTCTATACAGTAAAATGTAAAGATATCTGTGCAAGTCAGGACTCGGCATTAGCAGGCTCCCGTAGCCTTCAGGAGCAGGGATTTCCCAAGCAGTGCAATATTTGGTGGCTACTGAAAGCTAACAGTGCAGATGGGGTGCTAACAGGCTGGACAGATGCTACTCAGTATAAACATTGGAGAGGCCAAGAATTTCTCAAAATTCTTTCTGTGGGTTTTTTTTGGCCTTATTTTCCCTGTAAACCGAAAGGCAACTGCACTCAACTTATTCCAGGGAAAGCCGAAGAGGTGTGCAACAGCAGCAGTGTTTGGAAGCTGTGGCCACAATGTCATGCAACAGGAGGAACCCTCAGGAGAGATGCATAGCTAGTTCAAGGCTTGTGTGCATCACAGAGCACCTTAAATAAGCTTTCTTATGAGTTTTATGCAATGTCAAATGCACTTTGATAGCCTGCATACAGATGCTATGCCCTCCTGGGCAGATACCTGTGGTGGGGTGACCCTAAAGGAGCAGCTCTGTGAGGCTCTGTGTGCAGAGCAAAGGTGAATGCTGTACCTTGCCTCCAAAAAACACCTTGTGGCTTTAACCTTTTTTTGGGTTTTTTTTTTGTTTTGTTTTGGTTTTTTTTTGCCATTTTGAAGCTGTTCTTTGGCTCTGGACAGCCCCTCCATGCACTACTTGGACTGCCCCACTGAAGGACAATCTGGAGTTGCTCTTCACAGGAGGCAATTTGCCTGCCTGGGTAGTTTATGCAGCCTTTGAGGTTGCTATGCACTGGGTAGACTTGCTCTGATGCTGTTGGTTGATGCATCCCTCACTTCTCCTCCCACGTGCAGATAAAGGAAGCAACAGATAAACACTGGCCTTTCCCAGGCCTGCTGTAATGCACTCCTTTCACCCTTGACTTGCAACTGCTGCTCCATTAGGCAGCATTTTCTCCCCCATGCTTAGCAATCCTATGCCTTGCTCACCATCCCAGACCTCACCTCTTCCCCAAGATTACCAGTGCTGAAGGTCTACGCAACATCACTTGTTGCTGTAAAGGATTAGCCAGGGAGAGTCCTCTGCAAGCTTTGCAGCAAAGGCACAGTAAAAGCAGCCACGCAGCCAGTGAGGGGGTTTGCAAAGGGTTGCTCAGTGAAATGGGAAAAAATTTGGAAGACAAAAGAAAAGAATGAATTTTCCTAGGCCAGCAATGCTGCAACTCTGAGAGGAGCCAGTAGACATTTAGACTCCAATGGGGAAGGGACTAAAAGACCTTCAGCTGTCAGAGGAAAGGAGCATTTAGCAAACACTGGTGGTTTCATTCCCTCCTGTTTTAGCTTCAGCCTCTTGCTTATAGGATTCAGGCTTTGAGGTGCCACATTAACCGTACCAAAGCATTATCCCTGCGGATTGACAGCAGGACTCACACACCCTCAGCTCAAAACATACAGCAGCAGTCCCAAAGTCAACATTTCCACACTTACTAGCAGTATCCTCGGGATTTCCTATTCGGTCTGAGCCCTCTGCAGCAACTTGTAGCAGCTACTGTTTCCTTTTCAAGGACACATTCACTTGTAGGCACATGTAGTTCCTGACAAGCACTGGAGGAGAATGTAAAATTAGGTAAGAAAGACCTGATAAGAGATATTTCTATATAGGTTACATTTTCCTAATTGGAAACCAGCCCTTTTATTTTCACTCTAACATTATAAAAAGCTCCCTGCTCCCTGCCATTAGCTATTCCATTTTAGGTAAATATCTCTGGTATTTTCAAATACAAAACTAAAGTCGATTTAGACAGGTGGATTAGCCCCTAAACCCCTCTAAAGCTCTGCCCCACGGCCTGGGAAGCGACTCAAGGCAGCAGCACAGCAGGGAGCGGGGCTGGGCACGCCTGTTTGGAGCCGACGTTCGATGTTCATCCTTCCTGCCCCTTTCGTTACCATCTCCTTGAGGCTGGCACATGCGGTGGCTGTGACTTACCCCCACGTCGCAGCTTTACATCCCCTCTGCTAATTCAGGTGGAGAAACAAGCAGCAGGAGAAGGAGGACCCTTGGCATTCGTGTTGTGCCCCATCCCCTCCGAAACCCACCGGGGCCCCGAGGCAGCCCCTCTCTGGGGCGAAGGGTGCTGCTGGAGGAGGAGAGGCCCCCCGCTCGCTGTCCGGCCCACGCCGTCCTGCCAGATGTCAGTGCCGTGTTACCCATTGCCGGGGGGACGAAGGCAGCCCAAACCTGCAGCTGCCTGCCCTCACCGAGAGCTTAATCATTTTTAAATTGGGAGAATGAATGCCACGACCTGCAATTATTCATCTTTTGTGTTGTTAGCTACAGCTCCCCGTGCTGTGCCAAATCACACGGTTTCAGACCGGTTCAGTGGCTGGAGCCTTATCAACAGCTCCATCTTCCCACTCCTCTGCCTGCCCTCCCCCTAAACCACCCCGTCACCCCCTGCCCAGCCCCCGGTGAGGGGCTTTGAGGGGCAGGGCAGGATCAGTGCTGCATAGGAAAGCCCCCAGGGTGGTGAGGGAGCCCTTGGGGTGGCACACGGCCAGCGGGCACCAAACAATGATGCTGCCAAGGAGCTGGGCCGTGCTGGTGGGCCCCGGGCAAGGGGGGGTCCAGGGAGCACCGTGTACCGTGCAGGGAACGTGCCGTGCAACCCTCCGGAGTGGATCCCGCCGGCCACCCCATGGCAGCATCAACGGTGCTGGCATTGTCAGGGAAAAGAAAAAAAAAACAAAACCACACCAAAATTATGCCTTACCTGACAGCAGATTGCAGTTGTTGCCACCAGGAAGAGCCTGGGCCCCAGGAAGAGCCTGGGCCCCAGCACAACCCCCTCCCACCTCTGGTTTTAGCCCTAAACCATGCATTTCTCCAACATGTTATTTATACATCCCCGGTTTTGAGCAGGGAGATGCCCATGCAATGCCAGGAGAGCCGCCGGTGCTGCCGCCATGCCTTCCAGCTCTCACAGGACCGGGAGCTGCCGTAGGGCACCGCTCACCATCGTGCCTCCATGTGGGGTAGGCCCAACCCCGAGAGCAGCTGGCGGCCATCACAGCATCGCCCGTCCCTGCTGGGCTGTGCTCGGGAGAACTGCGCTCTTCAGTCATTTTCCAGGCGGGTTGAAGGTCCAGCAGGCGCTGAGCCCGTGGGGACAGAGGTGTAAGAGCAGCCAGGACCGGGGATGGGGTGTCTGAGCCTCCTGCAGACACGCAGCTTGTCTGTGTGCAGCACCGTGGAGCTGCAGCGTCGCAGAACCTCTTTGGTTGTTTCCTCGTGCCGGGCCAAGGCTGCGAGGGTCCCCAGGGAAATACAGTCCATTAAGCCATGCTTATTAATGGGACACCTGACTTCAAGAAGTCTTCAGAACTACTCAGTTAATATAAACAATGCTTCATTTAATTTGTTGCCCCAATTATCACTCATATTTAAGTGCACTATTCACTACGGAATTGTAACTTTCACTTCCAAGTGATACGCAGGACTTGGTTCAGGGCATCTCCTGCTTCACAAGCTATGCTTATAATTTGACTTTTGATTCATCATGAAGCCATTGGGGTTACACAGAAGATGGGAGATGGGTTTGGCCCAAGCGATACTTTTTTATCCTGTGTGAAGCAGCCTGGTCATAGGTGCTGTCTCCCAGGGTTGGGGAACAACCACGCAGAATGCTGAGGCCGGATTTACACAGAGGGTTATATATTTGTACATGGGTTATAAACAATAGCACAGCATTGTTTAAACCAGGAATAAGCAAATAATTGTACTTAAAATTATAGATGTGTACAACCTCCCTCCTGTGAAGGAGTAAAAATCCAGAGGTGCGATAAATAGTAACATTCCTAAAATCACATCCAAAGAAAGTTTTATTGTAACGAAACTTGGCTTATCTTTAGTGGTATCAGGTTTTACTACTTTTTGAAGAAGACTAAATAAGACCTTTGACAGCTGCTACTGTCAGACAGTGGTATTTTTGCCGCTGGAACCACGGCATTTAACAGATGGAAAAGCAGATAATGTAATAATATAGCATTCGCCAGTAACATTTCAGAAGTGGTAGTCATGGTCTTTAAATAAAACAAAGCAAAGCAGAGCTGAGTCAACTTCACTCCTGGATCAAAGAAAGCTCCAGTTGCTTCAACTTTGACAATGTCAAAAGCGTTCCTTAAAAACTAAAGGGACAAAAATTTAAACCCCATAATTGGAAAGATGCGTTAGTGGGGGTGGGAACCGGCCACTGCACGCCGACTGACCGGGGCCACCAGGACTCCATCTGCAAGGCCACCCACCGGCTCTCCTCGTCGCTTCCAAAACGTGGCAGGAATTGTAAGGAGCTCCCAGCTGCCTTTGGTGGGCAGGCAGTCCCAGTCACTGGGAACTTCATCTCAGGAAGCCCAACGTCCTCATCCTCACAGCAACGTCTCCCACTCTAACCTACGCAGAAGAGAGGTGCACAGAAATCAAGTGAGCAGAACACGGCAGTGCCACCCCCTCACGGAGAAAGTTTTTAGTTTACTTTTCATAAAGATAACACATCACAAGAGCATCGCTCGTCTCCCAGCCAACATGGAGACCAAATAAAGCATTAGCAAAACCCCACTTTGCTGGGCTGGGTGAGGCACCAGTTGTGTCATCTTCGGCGCATTGACACAAATACGCGCTGGATCCAGCCTGCCTTTTGAAATAATGGCTCGCTCAGTCTTCATTGTGGGACTAAATGAATCCACGACCCTTCAGGGCAGCTCCTGATGGAGCCTGGTGCTACCATTTGTATCAAATCAGTGGATATCAGCCCACAGGAAATTACTGTAGCAAGTCAAAATATTCCGTGTGACTGCCGCAGGGGAGGACGAGCTGCTCATAACAAATCCAAGTGTTATCTCATCCCTGGCACCTCTTCTAATCAACGTTTGGCTTTACTCACTGAAAGCTCTTTGCACTTCAACGCTGAAGCTCGCGCTGCTGCTGCAAAGGCTGAGAAGGGACAAAGGGCAAGAGAAGAGGGGACAGAGAGACGTGAATTGTCATCCATCAGAGGCTCCTGTCTGGCAACCCTCAGCAAGTCATTTGGGCATCTCAGGTCCCTTGAGATGTTGAGGTGTCACCTCTTACTACCTCGTGTCTGGACACTGAATGCCAGTATGTGGTCCTGCTGCCCCTGAACATGGCAGCTGAGGCTGTGAACACCCACAGCACGGCTGGGATGGCCCGTTCCCATTCAGACAAAAAGGGCTCACAACCATAGCTGTTAGTTGAACAGCCCAATGAAGAGTCACAAGCATCAGGTTTAGTTAATAAGAGGAGTAGCCCTCTGCGCTGGGAATCTCCTGTGACCGTCTGCATCCCCTGAGCCTCCCTCATGTCGATCAATCTGTGATCTTTGGCTCATTCGAACCACTTCCACTGGACTCAAAGGTCTCAGGATTCACACACAGAAGCAAATCCTGAAGCCGTTTTGCAAAACCTCTGAAACTCAGCCATCACGAAGTGAACAGACCATGCACAAGCCGAGCGAGCATGGGAGCCTGATTTTCCTTCATTGCTAACTGTGTGTTTACAGATGGACTCACAGCTCTCTGCAAGTCATCCTGCTACCTTTTGGAGAACCACAAGCCATATTCATGCTCCTGCAGGGAGAGGGATTCAAAGCTACTTCGCCTCAGTAATTCCTTAACAATTTCGCTGGCTGTAAAATGGGATAAAGATGGCAGATTCTGGTATTTTCCTGGCACTGACTGGGTGAGAAGATGAGTAGGGGCACAGTAGTGGTGGGATATCGGGATGCTGGGGATTTGCTGTGGAGCAGCTTTGGGGATTGCCTTCATCCTCCCCCAGGGAGTCCTCACCTATGCACAGGCAAGCATAAAATTGCATCCGTGACTTACATAGCTTGAACCAGAAAACAGCTTTATCCTGATTTCTGAATGGAATGAGGCATGTGCAGCTGTACTGCTTTTCGCTTGACTAGTCCCTCATAATTCTGAAATCATCAGTCACTTTCAATAAAACTTGGCTGAGAGGAAGAGATCTAAAGGTACTGCCTCGCCAACAGGTTTTGGGAAAATAGGCAGTTGGGTAGAGGAGGGTCTGCTCCTGCCTCCGCAGAAGGAAGGACCGTGGTGCAACCTCAGCCACCGCGGGGAAAGGGGGCACAAGCACTTGCCAGAAAGTCTCCAGCCAGAGCTCACGCCGTGTTCAGCAGAAGTTCCTCCATCCTCGGGCTTGGTTTTGTTTCCGTGAATCAGCAAAGCTCCTGGTGCCCATGGAGACAGACACGCGGGCTGGAGCTTTGCCAGGGGAAGGGGTTCAGGAGATCACCCTTCTGCCTGGATCCCCTCGCGCCGGGAAGGAGCTGAATGCATGCAGCGGCTTCGCTCCAGTTCAGAAGTAGTCAATCAGAAAACAGATTTCTTCAGTTCTGCTCTTCAGAAAACTCACCGGTTAACAGTCTTGGACTCCCAACTCACATTTCAGTTGCAACAATCAGTCGTAAGCTTCAGGCCTACTTTTCTTTTGCCAAAGTATTATTCTCCAACGTTTTTAACTAATACATACAAACATAACTTTTTTTGGTTATTGTTGGTATTCTGACCTCGCAAAAACTCAAGACTCAAATCTCTGCTCAACCATATTTATTTCTTTTTATGGCTTTCTGGTCTGTGAAATTGGAGGGTTGCTCTAGGACCCAATACTGCTGGAATTTATCTGTTTAGAGAAAAGTGTGGTTTAATCTATGCTTTGAAGAACAAAGCAGAACACACAAAAAATTACATGGACTGTGCAAAGAGATTATAAAGGAGAAAACAGGACAAAACAACGTAGGTCAAATTTGGGACATAATCCAGCGTTGCAAATTTGTGCTTATGGGCCCAAATGTTTCCTCTTTAAAATCAACAATTGTGTCTGTGAGGGACTGGTGTGTGAAGGAAGCCAGCCTGCTGCCGCTGCGCCTCTTGGTGAAGGGACAGCTTCCCATATAGCAGAAACTTACAGTCTGAAATGAGACATTAAACGTCTTCGTCTCACAAACACTGACACACGCGGGCCTCCTTTCTCAGAAAAGGGTCTACTGAAAGCAACGCGACTGTGCAGAGAAGAAAGTTAAAACTAAGCATGTGGGTGAGCAATTGCGAGTTCACAGTCTACGGGTCCTTTATCCCTATAGGCACAAGACCTTATGTTTCTAAGTAAATTAACTCATTTTTACCTGTGGGAAAATCCCAGCCCAGTATCACAGGCTGCGCTGCACAAACAAATACACTGACATTCATAACAACTGATGCGTTAACCGGGATTTGAATAGAGTCATGTAAGCTTTAATAACATTTCCATCTCTGGAGGTCAAGCCTTTTCACTCCCATGCATTTTGACATCCATTAGTAACTGAACATATTCCTAATAGAAGCCTAATTAAAGCCACCACACCAAGCATTTGTTTGCATAAATATAAATGGAAGATGGAGATAAAATTAACCCTACAGTACTGTGAGAGTCTAGCTTATGCAAGAGAATCTTAACATTCAGGGCCGTCAAGATAGTAGATATATATTCTTAAGTATTACACATACGAAATGCGATACTGGGCGAGATCAACAACGATGGTCCCGGGCCAGCATCCCACCTCCTTCCACAGCAGCTTTAGGAGGGAAGCTAAAGAACCTCTCTAGATGAGAAGCACATCCCCAGGAGATCACCTACCAAAACCCCAAGCAATTACTTGTGCTCAGAAACATGGTTTCCTTATATATCAAAGCAAGTCAGGTAAACTAAAGGTCAGGGAAGATAAGTAATGCTTACTTACTCCTGGCCTACAGATATGCAGAATTGTTTTTTCAAGTTTTTCGTTTGTTTTGTCGTGTTCTTTTTTTAATGGGAATTTTTGTTCATTTGTTTTGGTTTTTTTAGAGACGTTAGACCATATCTATGGTTTCAATGAAGTTAACATTTAAGTTAAAATACAGCTATTGGTGAGAACAGATTAATAAGTGATTCGTGCTTTTCTTATTCTGCATGTTGATTTACTTATAGGGCTGTACATCAGAGTCTTAAGTGCACAATTGGGATACTAGTAAAGGTTAGCTCAGAAAAAAAAAAAAAAAAAGCNNNAAAAAAAAAAAAAAGCTGTTCCTAGCACAGTTGTCTGTGGTGGTAAACATAGCAGAGGTTAGTTTGAAAAGTAATTTAGTTCAACACACAGAGGAGAAGATGCATAGATGCATATACAAGACAATTCCAAATAGCATACCTATGGGCTGCAAAATAGCACTTCTAAGTAGGTTGGAAGAAAACAGATGCTTCTGCCTGCTGCAGTGAAAAACCACCCTCAATATTATAAAAAGATGTATAAAAGCAGCCCAGGGACCAATTACTACTTGAAAGATAAGCAGGATGTTTTGAAGAATGGCTCAAAGCATAGAAGTGTCTAAATTCCTTATCTTCCAAAAGACCTTGGGGGAGGGGGGGGTGGGGGGCGGCTATGATGACCTAATTCCTTGNGGTGGGGGGAGACTATCATGACCTAATTCCTTGTTTCCAGATGGATTTTTTTTTCCCTTTTCCCCCTGATAGAAGCGTCCCTAGGCACTGCAAAGTGTAGCATTCAAGGAGGACTGTATTTTACAAAGATTTCTAGAAAACAAATCATCTGTGTGACTCTATATGACAAACCGAGGAAATAATACAGCTGCTAGCTCATGACAAGTGGAAAATCTTCTCTAGTTACTAGCAACGTATATCATCCAGGGTTATTTTTCAGACCCATTACAGTTCACCATACGGTCTCACAAACGGCAGCATGAGGACAGATTGGGTGCAAGGGGGAAAGTGGGATCACTTCTTTCAGGCGATTTAAAACATTCATTAGAATTATAGGCTAGGATAAATAACAGAATTTCTTTGCCGCCTTCTTTTCAACATTTCCATATATTTTCACTTTTTGGCTCTAATCTTGCAAGCAGAAGTTGCTTTGGGCCAGACCAAAGGCTGACCCTGTACTGCATCTGCTAGGATAGAGGCCAATAGCCAGAACTATAGGGAAAGAGCGTAAGAAATATGGCAAGTTTAAAACGACCCTTCCTCCATCAGCTTCCAATAACCAGTAGTTTAGAAATCTGCACGCAGAGTTCACCAAAAACATGAGAGAATCATAAAGAATCACAGTAGAAGTATTGCTCCTATAGTTAATTGCTACTTGGAAAAGAGTTTTAAGTTTAAAAAAAAAAGACAAAACACATGTATAAATATATATAAAATACAGATCTGATCACAGAAAGGCATCATCACGCCACATAGCTGCAGTAATTATTGCAGTTCACAAATACGTGCACAAGCTGTCACGTGCACAAATACAGATGTATTTCACCAGTCCACAGTAATTACTAAAAGAAACCCCCCAAAACCTACACTGAGGGAAAAGTAGTCGTGGTAAAGCAGCCCCAAAGCAGTGGAGAAGCCTTGCTTCAGAGCCACTCAAGCTGTAGCAATTTGGCTGCTCTCCCAGAGGGACTCATCACCCACACCACCTAGGTCAAACTGACAGCACAGATGCTGGAGAAACTTCTCTCCCACGCACACAGTTATTAAACAATGATCAGTCTAGCTGCTTATCCAGAAAGATTCAAAAGATCTACCGTGTAAAATAAAACCCCATTGTTCCCAGCTTTTAATAATAATTCTCTGAAAAGCATCTCTAATGATCGTGACCACACAGGCTTTATGGGAGAGCTAACCACGGAGGACAGACCATACATCTTTGCCCTGGGAAAAGCCGTGGAGCGTTTCTTCCTGGATCCACTGATCAACTGGAAGAGCAACTTTGCTTTGGAAGACAAGCAGCTGGAGAGGGGAAAAGAAGGAGAATATCACAAAGGTTTTCAAACCATAACTGCTGTGAAGATGTTGTATTAGAAGCATCTGCTTGCTACTTACTGCAATACAGCAGCTCTCAAGACACAGAAAGGCCTCCAGCATCACCAGGAAGATGCAAAACCTTGTAACTATCCAACTTAATGGTAACTCTACCCTTGCCTTCCTCTGCCTCCTAAGAATTAATGTCCTCAGGTTTCTATGGGTGTTCACCCTAAAGCTTTCCCCAAAAGAATGAACATCTCGCACGTCAGTATGCTGGCACACACAAATAGGAGCAGGCACATGCAAAGTCAACAGATACTGGTGTCTGTTATTTGGAGATATTAGTGAAAAAGGCAACAGGGAAACCCTGTAGAACTTGCCTTCGCCAACTGCCCTTTGCTTTTTTTTCTTTTTTTTTTTTTTTTTTTTCTTCAAGAAAAAAAAGGTTTTTATTTTTTTCTTTTG
>VYZW01005354.1:38837-52395 GCA_013401315.1 Balaeniceps rex
GAAAAAGGTAAAAGGGAAACCCTTTAGAACTTGCCTTTGCCAACTGCCCTTTGTTTTTTTTTTTTTTTTTTTTTTTTTTTTTTCCTCAAGTACAAATAGTGTTTTAATGTTTTCCTTGAGACAAACTATTCTGGTAAATGTTTATGGAGTTAAAAAGAAATTGCCCGCTACGTGAGTAGCTGGATGTTTAGACAGATTGATATAGGAAACATTATACAGTCTCTGCTGTAGCAGTTTGTAGGAAAGTTTGAGACTGCAAGACCAGTTTCCTGTTCCAGTCATGTCACACCGTAATTTATAGCAGTAGAAGATGAGGTGGCAGCTCTGAGGGAAGCATCATGCCGAAATAGAGGGCACATCAGTGCAAATAATACCATTCACAGAGCACCAGTTTGCAAGCTTTTGGGGGTTGGTTTGTTTGTTTTGGGATTTGTTTTGTTGGCCTTTTTTTTTTAAAATGAGATAACAGAAAGAATAAGAGTGCAGATCTCAAATCCTCCCACTTACTTGTAGCAGAATGATTCATCGTACCTCTCAGATCTTAATCCAGACCAGGAGTCCACTGCATGAGGTGCTCTCCAAACAACGCACTCCTTTACCTTTACAGGAGACACCTTTTCCTGCTTACCTGGAAAAATCACCCACGTGTAGTTATTTTGCAGCCCGAATCCCAAGCTCTGCAGGAGAGACCTAGTGTTTTCTCCACTGCTGCAGATGTTCCAGGTCTTCATCCAAGCTCTCCTCAGGGCCTGATTCAACAAAGTATTACACTGCCTAGTATCGCTAGTAGACACGAAAATTATATTAAAACATCCCTCCCGCCTACACACCCCCCATGGTAACATGAAACAACGTTTTCCCATCTTCATTTTTATCTGCAGTTTGATCAGTTTTAGCTTGGATGGATCTGTGGAAACGAGTAAGAGTAACAGCAGCCATCTACTGCTGACTGTAGTGCCAGCTAATGCTCAATCGCCATGCAAAGAGGAAACAAAACAAGTATTTTATTTTGAAGTAGCATTTTATTTTCCTTTAGCTTTGTATACGGAGCTTCAGCCTAATTAACACAAACTGTGCACTGCAGGTAGCTGTAGGGACAGGAATGCTTGCATGCTATGCCTTTGCAATGCCACGGGCTCTAGAAAGCACCACTTTACATACTTTTCAAAACACCAAACTAATGAAGTAGTATTTGCACAACAATATTGCATTATAATGGCAAAAAACATGTGTAAACTTTTTTAGCATTACTCAAATACAGCATCTACCTTGAAATTTTATGTCAAATCCCTGCAAGGTAACTTGTGTTATGGGAGAGCTCTCTGAACACGGGCGTGCTGTGTTCATGAGCTAAGGCCTGCTATGAAATCCCCCAGTGCCTTCTACAAAACTGCAACTTGGCCTTTGAGCCAAGTGCTAGTTCTGCTTTGACCAACACAGTCTAGATACCCACATGCAAGTTGCCTCAAAGGAAGAATTTGCCCAAACCACAGCTGATCTTTATCTTTCGGCCTCACACAATATGCTCTTGGTGGTGTTCTCCAACAATTCCAAGTGGTCAAAGCTTCGAAAACTTTCCAAAGTGACCTCTGATCGCGGTCACCTGCTTTAATACCAGGGATCAGACTTTCTCTAGAACACAGCACAGGTAACTCCTCTTGAAATTACGATGGGTAGCAGGGACTGCTGTTGAAACCAGACAGCAGGAGCCAGGTTTTTAGAGTACCCCAGAGCTTTAAATTGCTGGATCCTCCATTACAGCATACTCCGTAAGTCAAAACTTCAGCTTTTTGGGCTGTGGCTGCATCGACGCTAGACTTGATTAGTCATGATGCTGAAAGCCTTTCATTGCTTGCTGTTTGATGGCCTCTTCCTCAAGTACATTCCAGTAAGATCTGCTTGCAAATCAGAGGTTAAATGTGGTCCAGACAAGGTCAGACAATCAATGCATACTGTACTCTTGTAGGGGTTTAGGTTGCTTTCAGGCTTTTTTCCTGTAAGTTAATTTCTATTTTAAATAGCTTGATTGAACCTGTATATATGTATATTTAAACTTCCCTTAAAAGTTCGCCCTCTTAAAACAGAGTTTTGGATTTCATTTCTCTCGGTGGCATAGCAGTTAAAGAGGTGTGAGCACACCCATTTGATGTTATCTGGGGAAGTAAGAAATGAGCAACATCTGCCTACACAACAGCAGCGCAGAGCGCAATGGATCTCGTTGCAGCATTCACCCCACTATGGAAGTAATGATGGCTTTTGTGCTTTTTGTACTCTCAGATCCTGACAATCCGCGGTCAGACATACTCACACAGAGTGGTGTCTGGTCTGGGCTTCCCATCACAGCCAGGTTTCTGGCATAGCTGTAACAAACCATCAAACTACCTATTTTGAGAGCAAGGTAAGGAGGCGGAAGAGAGAAGGTAAGTATGAACTATTTCATGAACTTTGTAAACCAAGAAAAGAGGTCACAATTCTGTCCAACCAAGCCTACGATCCTCCTCTGTTCAAAGCATAAATACTCAATGAATGCCAAGCCTGCAGAGTAAGGCAGGTTTATTCTCTCTGTAGGAGCTTAAGGAGGGTCTCACTACGTTGCTTACATTTTCTTTCCATGCACAAGAAGTCTCCGAGATGTATTTATTCCATTCATACGAAAAACAATTTCATGTACTTAAAAGAAAAAAAGGAGAAAGACGGCAGCACAGAAAGTTTTCTTCATTACAAAGTGTTTTTCCATCAGGCAATTATTTATAAGAACTTTTGTTAACACTGGAGTTTAGGCTCTGGAACAAAGTGGATATATTGTTTACTAGCTTTGCCAGTCAATCTTCTCTTACAAAACCTCTCCCTTCCCCCTCTCCTTTTCCAGCCAAGTCAGTCCCTTGAATAGCTCAGGAGTTTCCTTTGTCACTAAGATCTCCTTTTCCACAAATTGTCCCCTGACTAATGCCATCTTCAATGTACTGCCCCGAGGTATCCGTGTTCCTGCAGAGAACTGTCGAGGGGATCCGCGACGAGCGTCTGTCCTGGCTCTTATCCTCAGAGGAGCAGCAAATCATCCTTTTCATGGTACCCCACATCTCATCATCTTTGTATGAATAAATTATTGGATTCATGACAGAGTTCATCAGGGCCAGGAGAAGAAACCACCTTTTAACATTCTGAATCCCACAGTAGGTGCAGTTCAGACCATCGAGCAGTAAGACGACCAGGCCTGGGGTCCAGCAGACAACAAAGGCACCTAGAAATAAAGGAGACAAAAAAAAAAAAAAAAGACTTCAAACTGCCAGGGGTTTGGGGGTTTTCTGCATCTTATAAGATTATTTGGTTCACTAAAATTCTACACAAAAATGATAAAAGCAGGAGAGGACAAAATTGTAAGACAGTAGCAAAATTACATCTACTACAGCCTCTCTGCCAAGCCCTGAGCGCAAGGCAGGGCAGCTCTCAGAAGGCTGCAGGGAGCAAGAATCCAGCTGCTGACAGCATCAGCTCAAACACAAGTGGGGAAAGGTCATCACAACAGTGATTTGTCCACACTGATAAATAAACAAGAGCTCTGGAGCATTAACAAGCAGAGAACTGGCACTCTGAACGCAGACCCTCTCCATCTCTCTCTCGTATGCTGGAGGAGAAGATACCAGGTGGCCCACTTCCACTGCCACAAGATGATCCAGAGAAGAGACATGTCTTCTGTCACGCTACAGCTGACTCTGCAGAGCCACGGGCACACTGCCCAATTCATAAAACAAGAGTCACATAATTTAAACATGTCCTGGCTGGAAACCCCACAGCTAGCGGAGGATGCACGCCGTTGTCTGCGACACACAAGCACTACCGGCTCCCCGGCCGGAGCAGCAGCCCGCCTATCTCCACTGCTCCCTCCCGGGCTGTGCGTGCCAGGTACTTGAGACCCAGCAACTCGGATCCAGGAAACAAATTCAGTTGTAAATGAAAAGAGAGAAATAAACAAATAGATGAGTTGGCAAAGATGAACCAAAGGATGTAGCAGTCAGGGCAAAGAAATGAAGCAAAGAACAGAATAAAAAGCAACAAAAAAAAGAAGACAAAAAGGATGAGGAAGTCTGAGTGTATGATGGGGCAACAAGAAAACTCTGCAAGAGAGGCATTTCCTCAAAGCATAGCAAGAAACCACAGGACAAGCCCAGGAGCAGCAGAGTTCTCCTCGTGTTTCAGCTGCGAGGCAGGAATGACAACAGGCCCTGTGAGGAAGAAGCGAGACACAAGGTGATAATAAAAGCTGAAAGACACAAAGTAGGACAACGCACTCCTCTCCCACCAGCCCCTCAAAAAAAAGGAAAAAAAATTAAAGAAAGGGGGAATAAGGGAGGTCTTTGACAGAGTGAAGACAACACGAAGAAAGCATAAAAACCACAGTTTAGAAGGAAGTTCAAGATTGAGTTTGCATCTTTCCATGTTACTGCACATCCCCACCACGGAGCAGGGGTGTGGGCAGGACTGGTGGGGAGGGGGAACATCGCGACCGAACGCAGCCCTCGGCCACAAGCTTGGGAGGGGTCCTCAACTGCCCCATCTGCCCTCCTGCCTCCCCCTGCGCTGCAGCCTGTCATCCCTCGCCTGGAGCCCAAGGAAGGAGTAGCCATCTGCATGATAATACTAACTTAGCACAAGCCACAATTGCTGTCTGACATACAGAAATAGAAAATTACAACTCTGCACAACTGTCACAGTTTGAACAACGTACTGAGGAAATTCCAATCATTTATAACAGCAGAGTTCCCCCTTTTTTTGGGCTTAGAAAAAAATAATCAAACAAATAAGGATGATAGCAGCTACATGCTAAAAAGCTCTCCTGGGGGTGTTGGTGTCTGTTCAACAATTCTGGCAGGGAAAGCAAGTCCAGCTCATTTTTTTAAAGCTGCTGGTTTTCCCATATCTGAGCTGCACAAGCAAGCAGTGAGAGGGCAGCCTGGCTCACGGCAGCAGCGGAGCCGGGACTCGGTGTCACCTCAGGCATGCCATCGGCTGTGCCGTGCACACAGGCTGGTGTCAGCAGCACTGGACACTTCTCCCCATCGAGGATTTTAATGGACACTGTGCCCCTCTGATGGGCAGGCCATCACGGCATATAAAGTGAATTCATGTGATTTAGTAAGCATTAGGATTGCTGGAAAATGTACCCAGGTCAAGGTACCATGGATCTTGCTGCAAATCTAAGCTCCTGACGTCCAGACAAAATTCAACCAACTGATTTACCATGTTCCAGGCAATACTGTACAGAACAGAAAGGCAAGAGACGACCTCCTTCAGAAACTGCATTTTCTACTCTGCTGTACCAAGATTTTTGTGATGCTAAGTACTAATTTCATGGTGTTACTTTTGAGATACTGGTTAACATCAGTAACATTCCTCCATTGCCCACTGGCATCAGGAGCTACAAGCTGCTACCACAACACTTGTTTTCTCTGGTCAGTCCCTATACTACACACTGGTTCGGCTCCAGCGTGCTGAGTAAGCAGTTGTGACACCAACTCTCTCTTACAGTCTACAGTGGAGAAAACACTGTACTGATTTATTGCCCTGGGGTTCACCAGCAAATCCCATCCGTCTAACAAGCACTGGAACCAGACCACCCAGACAACAATACGGTGTCTAGTTGAGTGTCTCAGTAAGTATTTGGACAGAGAGCTTTTGCTAGCCACCAAACGTCACTGGCAAAGTTGCCAACACACCAGCTCCATGCAGAAATTATGATGGTAACAAACCCTCCTTAGAACAAGCACTGAAAGCATTTTGACCACTTGTACCACAAAGCATGCAAGGTCCAACCCTGCTTTCACGGAAATCAGCAGGAGAGGAAACAGACCCCAAAGCCACATTTAACAAAAGACACAGAAATCTCTCCTTCAAACAAAACCCGCCGACTGCAGGCAGGATTAGTCCATGAACTCCTAGGATACATCCATGTCTACCTATACAGGCAAAACCCTAAAAGGTTTCAGTGGCAAAAGTAAGGGAAGATAGAAGGTAGATCTGCAGACATCTCTCTGCACTTTTCCCCCGCCCCACGACCGAAGACGAGGACAGGGGCAGTGCAGTGACAGCGTCGGAGTTACTGGCTAATGCTGTCATGAGGCTGTTGCTTTGACTACATCAAAAATACATTTTGCTGTGTATGGAGACAACACAAGCAATTCGCACCCTGCTCTTAGCACCGCAGAGATGAAAGCAAGGCATGGCTCAGACTTGCAGCCTTGCTCGGATTTTGCTATTTTTACCACAGAGCTTTCAGAGGGAACCATGGTTAAGCATAAATACATACCTTTGTCTTGGCCCTTTGGCCATTTTCTTGTTTGCAGACGTTTTATCCCGTAGGAGCTCCTCTCCCTAACAAAGTGTCACACTCCAAAAAGAATTTAATTTAATTAATTAAAATTCACAGAAGTGACATGAAATATAGCCTGGCTGCAACATGGATCAGAAGAACAGCTCCGAGTCTTCCCACCAGATTATGGGAAATCAGATGTCACAATCCCTCAAGGTTAGTTTGAGAATTTTCCATTAGATTTAAACATGGATTTTCTTGTACATTACATCATCTCCGCTTGAAAATGAATTCCTGTGTACCTGGAAGCACTACTGATGCTTTGGCAGCATCATATCATAAAACTCTGCACATCAAAGCTGTCCCTGAGCATGCCAGCGCTGAGGGGAAAAAAAAAAAAAAAAAAAAAAAAAAGAGTGCAATAGCTTCCAGTTGCCTTTGCCACATGTGCGCCCGAGTTAAAACAGCAAGTTACCAATTAAACTATAAATTCACTGAAACTGAAAATCATCCGCCCCAAAGCTGCTATTTCAGCAGGAATCTCACTGCCAAGTTGAGATGAGCTACCACATACCGCCACCTGAAAAATCACATCCCCGCACACCTGCGGCCACCCTCCTTCAAAGCTGCAGTCACAGGCTGAGCTAGGACTGTGCCACAAGGTCAGCCTAAGAGGATTTTAGCCCCTTTGGCTAGGTTTCACATCTTCCAGTTTCAACCAGATAACTTCCTACTGTTTAGCATGCCAAAGGGAAAGCCTTGGCTCCTATCCTGTGAGGGACCATTTTAGGGGTTATGGTAGGAGAAGGCAGATGACAGGGACCGGAGTCCCAGCCTCTGGAAGGGGCCATCCAAGCCCAAAAGGTAGTGCAAAAAGCCACCTGCAGCTGTGATCACCATGAATCCATGAAGTCACACCGAAACCCAGATTCCCCCAACTCTTAACTGTAGGACCACAGGAGGAGAACACCCACAGAGGACAGAGATGACAGGCCCAGCCTCCCCAAGGAGGGAGGTGGAGGCAGACGGGAGGAGCGGCATGCCAGCAGCACCCAGCTGCACGCAGCCTCCTTCTACACAGCAGCGGGGCAGCAGGATTTTGTCCTGAACCTCCCATGAAACCGACAGAGCACGTTAACAAGAACTCAGGTTCTCATCATGCTTCATCCAGCAACAGAGCATCTTGGAATCGCTTTTAGTTAAGGCTGTATCAGGCGTGTACTCCAAAGCATTTTAAGATGTTTTGGAGCAAGCCATTAAAAATAACTGCCTTGGGCAAAATCCACATGCTGCGTATAGCCGTAGGTTGTTGCATCAGTAGATGTAAGCAGAATTTTGGAAGAATCACTTTGGTCACTTGGTGAGTCCTTTGGTAATTGGAAAGCCCAAAAAATGCGCTATTCAGTTTCTAATACATTTTGCACAGTGTGCTTGAGCAACTTGGCGAGGAATGCACATTTCAAACCGTTTTAAAAAAATAAATTCTCATTCCTAGAAATAAACATTTACAAAAAGCCTCTCAGAGTCAAAATTTGGAGAACTGATATGAAGGAACATGCCAAGATACACTTCCTCTGACACAGGTGTTTGGGGTAGATCTTGCACCTGGCAACACATGCACTAATTCAACCTTTTTGGAAGCAGGCTCTGTTTTGGTTTTGTTTGACTGACAAAATAAATATACAAAATTATGATCTTTAAAGTAGCACTCAGGCTTTCTAAGTTAAATTTGCCTGGCCCAGCATACAATATCATTAAATGCTTTGCCCGAATTATAGTTTAATCTGGTGGCTGAAAAGCCATATTCTGCGAGTAAGAGAAAGCTAATGCTGATCTTTAAATCAACCCATAGTCCTAAGGCCCCTCTCCCTAGTAAAAGAAAGAATAAGTTGAAAATGCAGTTTAAAGTGGGGTTTATTTCCACACAGCAGCACGGCCGTGGTGAGCGCGGAAGACGTGCCACAGGCTAAAGGACTGCGAAGGATCAGCAAACGGCAGCCACCATCACCGTCCTTCCAAGTCCCCATCAGCCAGCCGGGTGTCCTCGCCAGCACGCAGACCACCTCTCTGCTCCGACCTGCAAACACGCACGGGTGGCACCGAGAGCTAGCAGTGTTATTCCAGCACTCACTCAGCATCCTCCAACTTTGGCTTATACAAAACCAAAGTAATATTAACCATATAAATATACATTTAAATTAGACAAGGCTATGCACGATGACTTTTATGTGACTTCCCAGAAAGCAGCCTGCAGTTCTGCCTTCAACAGAAATGCTCAGAGAACTGCTTTTTAAAAGTGCTTTTCTTTTTGTCTCTTTCCAATGCAGCAGTTAACTACAGTCTACACGATGCTTATGCATGAGGGCAGGATCATATTTGGAGCAATTTGGAGTTTTTCTGCAGGGGTTTTCTCCTTCCAGGTGGATGGTTTAAGTTTCACTGCACAAGAGCTTCCAGTGGGGCAAAAGATCGAATCTTACCCCTGCAAGTCAAGGGGGGGGACAAGAACAACCACCACACTGTCTCGCTATAGGTGCCATAAAATCAAGGGGAGAAAAGGAAGGACAACTGGGGAGGGATTTAGAAGGGAAAGGCTCTGGCAGTGGACAAGCCAACTTCAGAAGACACAGGAGTGTAAGGGAGAACCTTGTACTTGCTTGAACCACCAGTCTACTGTATTTTCCAAGGTCAGGCACTGTAAAGTTCAACTGATCTCAGCTGCTAAAGCATTTTAAAACATCATTTGGTAGACAAAGGTGTTGTGTACTACATCACTATTATTTCAGAAAAAAAGAAGAAAAAGAACCAGATACCAGACTGTGCAAACAGCATCCGTAGACCACAAGGGGAAGAAAGTGTCCTCAGCTTGAACTTCCTACCCTGGCAACTCCATGAAAAGTGACACTTTGCTCCCAGAGCTCTCTAGTACTACCATGCTGCAGTACAACACAACTGTCCCAGGTATACAGGGACATCAGCTTTCCCAAAAGCTCCAGCTTTCTTGTGCTGGTTCATACAACATCAGAACAGTTGTCAGAGCGGTAAAGCCATATTTGTGGTTTTATAGTCCCCCACCACCTGAGCCCAGCTCCACAAGTATCCCGGTGTTCCCCCAGTTCCACTCGCAGCGAGCTGCACGAGCCACACTCGCATGATGCCTGGCTTCCAGAAAACATCTTGCTCAGATTCAAGTCTTCCTGGGGAAAATTGACTGCAACAGCTAGTATTTTGTTCCAACGACCAATCATCTGCTCTGTGCATCCCTAATTTAATAAGCAGCGACATCACAACTACCTGATGAAGTGATCTGAGCTGCCCAAATATCAAGAGTGCCCAATATCTCTAGGGCAGAATCCAGGTCAAATCTCATGTTATGATCTAGAGATCCAAGGCCATACTGTATCATCATCTGAAAGTATTTTGAGCTATGCAATCTTCACAGAATGAACGTGAATTCTCCCCTTGCAAAGCAAATCTCTGTCAAAGTCACAGACCCACCAGGCATCCTCTCCTTTCCCCGGGGAAGATGCATTTCCAGGGGGAATAAGTTAGTACGTTTAGGAAACAGCCAAGAGGAAGAAGTGCAAAGAAAACTATCCACATTCAGCCACAGGATTCATGGCCTTGTGCAGATATTAAAGAACATTATTTTGAAAATGTTCTACTAAGTAGCTGTGAATCTTCACAAACCTTCTTGAAAAGTGATTTTTGTATTTCCCCTCCCAAAAAAAACCCCAACCCTGTAGGTAATGTGTGTTTTGTAACAAGCTGCCTACGAAATAGAGAGACTCTTCCTCTACGTGTTGACCAGTCCTCTACTTTGCATTTCTGCATGGTGCAACAGTTATTTCACTATCGAAAGCAGACAGAAGTCTAAATGCCTCCAGCATTTAAAAGTTTGGTGAGGGTTTTTTTTGGTTTGATTTGGTTTGGTTTAGGGGGTTGGGGTTTTTTTGTTTTGTTTGGGGGAAAAAAAAAAACAACAAAAAACAACACAAAACCAAAAAACCCACATCAAACAAGCAAAACCAAACCAACACACAATCCCATTCATTGCCACCACCAGCCTTGAACGCCATGGTTTGTAGTCTCTTACCTAAGAGAGTCATGACAGTCTTCATAAGCTTCACAGGGGTTCTCCTACGGCTAATGGATCCACTAGTGTGTGACGACAAGACGTTAGTTTTCCTCTGGACGTACATGTAGATTCTTATGTAAACCACCACCATAATGAAGAAGACAACTAGGTTTAAGACGCTCCAGAACACGAGGTAACTTCTGCTGTAAATTGGTGCCAGGGATGAGCAGGCGGTAATGTCACAGAGGCAGTTCCAACCCAGGGTAGGAACAGCACCCATGAAAATAGCAATGGCCCAAATTGATATAATTAAAAAAGTGACTCTCTTCTTTGTGAGATTACTGTGGATCTTCATCCGCATTATCGACATGTGCCGCTCAACAGCTATGACGAGGAGATTCACCAGGGAAGCTGTCAGGCTGGTGTCCAGAAGACCCTGACGCAAAAACCAGCGGTTAACAGTTAATGTCTTAGACACTGGGCCAGTGTTGAACATCAAGAAGACATAGGCAATTCCAGCAAAAAAGTCTGCAGCGGCTAAGTTGGCCAGGAGATAGTAAAAGGGAAAATGAAACCTCTTGTTCTTGACCACAGCTGCTATGACCAATGAATTTGAAATGAAAATGAAGAGGCAGAAAAATGTCCCAAAACACAGAACAACAATAAGCTTTGGCCCTGTCCACTCATCTACTGTGTCAGTGTTCGTCTTGTTATAGAAAAAGTCCATGCGCTTATCATAGTAGCATTCGTTCATCCTGGATTAAAGCCCCTGCATCCTAGGAAGGGTGGAAGGGAAAAAAGAAAGAAGGATTAAAAAGCAACTATTGGTCCTTTCTTCAATCACCGTACCTAACAGCTTTTTTTCTGGGGGGGAAGGGGGACATAAGAGGGTATATATTGGGAGGCCTTAAGTAAAAATTCATATTGTACACAGTTAATGCAGAAGAAGATACTCCGTCCACTGGAGGACTGCAGTGCCTGATGCTTGGATCAATTAGGAATTTTTAAAAGACTTACCTGCTTACAAAACCCCAGCACAGACCCTTCACACTAGCAGTCATACTGTACAGGCAACAAGGTGGAATTTGAGAGGTTAAAAGTGACTTTCTGGAGGTCACAAAGAAAATCTGAGCAACAGCCAAGGCATTCTTGCTGTGAAATCCCATGTTTGAGCCACAGCCCCATCATTATTTCCATTTCTCAATGTCTCCAGTCAGGACAGGGAAGCATAAATCACAACTCTTCCATTTTACTGACTAAGCAATTAAAGGCCTATTACCGGAAAAATATTTTTTGTTTTTTCAATTATATATTAATAAATGTAAAAAAGTACGTAGATAAGATGCTACAGGCACATGTATTCTGAGCACATGCCTGTTATTTACTGCTACAGGATTTAAGTAAATGTGCTGAAAAGGGAAAAATACATTCTACATATTTGACTGCTCTAAAGCCAGGGATTATTTTACTGGGCTGTCAACCCAGAGCCCTGTGAGCACCACACAGCCCAATTATCTTCAAAACCAAAACACAGTTCCCTGCTCAACCACAGCATAAAGCAAGCCCCAGCAACAGCAGTAGTGCTGGTTTTTTTTTTTTCTTATCCCCACTCAGCACTATTTTGGACACAGGGCTATTAAACATGATGGAAGGGGGAGTCTGTGTTCCAGATTACATCACACTTCAGCTACTCCGGTGAGGTCAATGTCAGCTGCCTTGACAACTTTACTGCCTTCATTATGAACCAAACTGAACTCGAACTAATTTACACAGGCAGATCCGACAGCAATTACTCACGGTGACCAGACCCCGTGCACGGTCTCGCAGCCCAGTAGGGAGAGTTTGTGTCTGATCATCCCTAGCCCTCGCATCTGCTGTCAGCATCTGAATAAGGGTTTTAACAATGACTTCATTAATAGATATTGTATAGCGTTAGCAAAACCTAGGAACCCAACCATGGCACAAGATCCTAATCACGTTAGGTATTATCCAGAGTGGCAAACCTGTGCCTGACCGAGGGCAGAGAGGAGGAAGTATCGGGATACGAAGCTGCAGGAGAGGCAGCAACGCCAATAGCTTTTGTAAAGCTCCTTGTGAGCCTCAGGCCATCGCAAGTGCCAGACTGATAGACTGAGTGGGGCTGAAAAGAGGAAAAACCTAGAAGAAGTGGTTGCAGGCAGAAAGATACAAAAAAGCATAAGCTTTTCACCTCTGCAGCTAAAATTGATCACAGATAAAGATCAGGTTCACTTAGTCTATTATTACCCTGTTAGTTACTTAAGAGTTATATCTCATCTCTCCAGGGACTGGGAAGCAAATTAAGCAAACCCCAGCAGGCTGGCTAACAAACCACCTTTATACTAAATGTTCCTTCTGAGTTTTAAGATAAAAAGGTTTATTGTCTGTCATTTAAGTTATGCTACTTGTGTTATTTTTCTCATGCAATATTTGTATTATCTAATTTTAAATCAACTTGCACTATTCCATGATTAATATCTTCAGCAAAGTGATTTTTTTTTTTTTTTAATATTTCATTTTCCTGAACTAGCTCCTTGGGCTTTTTTTCTTGGTTCCCACCCCACATCTAGGAGTCAACATGAAAGCAGGCCACTTGACATTGTTGTCCATTTTATTACCCTCAAGAACCTAGGCAGCCACTTCTTTTATAAAAGAACATATTACTTAAAGCATCAAATTCAAGTACGCAGTCAGAACTAAGAACAATTACTTAAGGACAAGAAGTGGAAGGAAACAAGTAAATCATCCCTTGTGCTGGAACACTAACAGAGCATCCCTCATCTGAAAATAAAAAAGCCTCAGCAACTCAGATCCACCGTAAGGAGTCAACCGGAATTCAATACCTACCGCTCCCTGTTCAGGGCAATATGGGAGAGTTGGGCAGTCAGTACGTTCCCCATTCTCACCTAGGAAGTACTCAAAAGTCAATTTAAGTCTGTAAGTGACCAGAAGTCCCTGAGGAGCTGCAGACAACAGCTACGCAAGCAGCCGAGTGCTGGGAACCCCGCCGAGCTGAGATGGCTCTGCTCTTACCCACCAAGGCAGTAAAGGACTTGCTGAGCTTGACATGAAGCTTTTACAGGACAGCCCAAATGCCTGCAAATAGAAGCAGCATTTTGGGCAAGAATGGCAGGGAAAAAAAAAAAAAAAAAAAT
>VYZW01005356.1:11828-34626 GCA_013401315.1 Balaeniceps rex
TAGACATTCTTTCTTTCCCTAAAAATTTTTACTTGAATCTACAGTGCTAACAGCAAAGCCAAGGCAACACAGAGTGTCCTATGATTTTTGAGGAAGGGAAATAGATTCCATAAAAGACACACACTACAATAAGAGTACCACAAACAAACTTACAGACACAGCACTTCTGACACCTTGTACAAAGATGCCTCTAATAAAAGAACTAGCTGCTTTGAATCCTTTGAAGGTTTTTGTTGGATTATATTTTTGGGAGGATTGGAAAATATATTTTAATGAGTTTAATCATACTGAGATGCAGAAATTCAAGATCATCTCAGAGTCAGATTATCTCTCATGGGTTTTTTTGCAGTCATCTGTTTTGTACATTTCCAAATTATACCAGCCATCATAAAACACACAGATGCACACACACCCCAACATCAGTGTTTACAACTTTTACCCAAAATTTAAACCCTACCATAAAACTCTACCCTACAGAAAAGCTGGTCATCTCTCCAACACAGAAACAAGAGTAAAATTTTGTTTGAGGCCCAAAAGTCCTGAATACCTATTTAATAGCAAATTATTTGGAAATGTATTAAATAAAGGCAAAAAATGGCTGGAAAGTAGGCAACACATTATGCTAAAGTTAGAAAAACTAGATACAGCAAAAGAGTGGCTCAGAAGGAAAAAGAAAAACATGTAAGATGGCTTACAGCATGTTCCAGCTGATGGCCCGGGAACCACACCTGGCCTGCCATTTTTTCACACAGTCTAGCACTAAAAGATAGCGCCTTCACCATGCTGGAACGGGTAGTGTTTAAATGGGACTGCCACCTGCTCCACGTGTCTTCATGTATACAGCCTGGTACTTCTGCCTGGAAGATGACATTATGCTTACTACTCCTTCCTTGACGGGAAAGAGAGGGAGGTTCCCAAAACTGAGTAGGTTCAACTTGCCACTCATTGTGCTCCTTTTTCAGCCTCCTGCCTTAAAAAAAAGTTTCTTAGACAATATTACAGAGAAGTGGAATTCACTAAAATATTACTGAAATGTTTTAAGTATATGTTCAGCTGCAAGCAGGTAAGTAGTCCCAGTGACTTCAAAGTTAAGGCATCTGTTAAAGTTGGTTTTGGGAATTAGGCCAGACAAAAAGGGCAAAATGGAAGGTAGTGACCTACTTGAATGAAAGGCTCATTCTGAGGTTTGTATGTTCAGATCACCTCAAAAGAGGCTGACAAGAGGTATTTGCATATATTTCCTTAAGTACAAACTGTGAAATGTCACATTGTATAACTCTTGATTAACCCATTTGGTTCACAAACGTTATTCATACTCATATATACTCAAGATTTTTTCCACTATCCTTCCATTCACAGCCTACTTCTGTTCACCCAGGAAAGTACTCCGCCTGTTTCCTAAGTATACCCAAATGCTTAAAAAACAGAGTAGAGACTAAAACGAAAACGGCAGTTTAGCTGCATTAAAAGGATGAGTAGTTTGATTGAAAACAATCTGTGCTATAGTCATTTAGAGATCTTTCTAACATGTTTAAATTCTATTTTAAAAGATGGCCAGGACCTAGAGTCCTGATGACTCTTCACTTTTGCCTTTCTTCATCTTGTTAACTCAGTCAGAAGCTGCCAATGAACTCTAAAAACTACGTAATAAAAGCTTTAGCAGGATTCTAATTTTGGTCACAGATAACCAAGTATAGTAATTCTAGATAATATTAGCTGAGATTTATGATGCATTCAACATCTTCAGATGCACAAAAGTATTTTTGGGCATCACTTGAACAGACAATATTCAATGTACAGCTGGTAAATTTTACTCCTCTTTTTCTCCTATTTCTATACAAGAAGTATATGCATGCTGCACTTTCTCTCAATTTTATTCCAAAGAATCTATTTCCTCAACAAGAGAAAAGACAAGTCTAGTCAAGCCTCACTTTTGAGATATCAGAAGATCAAACTATAGCTATTTTTGAGAACGGAAGTTAGGCATACCATTGTCACCTCTCTGAGCAAGATGTACCAATAGTTAAAGGAAGACCTGCTCTCCTGGTGCAATTTGGGATAAGAAAAGTTGGCCATTTTTTTCTGAATCCTGCCGTTGCATTATTTCTGAACTACAAAAAAAACCCCAATTATTTGTTTTACCTACCACTATCAAAAAATCTCTTATCCCAAGAAGAAAGAGCACCTCAAAAAGCCTACATCAGGATCTTCGTAATGGAACTGCTCTTACTTTTATACATTTCCCAACTTATGTCAAGCCTGAGAATGTCTACGTTCCACTTATTCCAAGCTAGGGGTTTTCCAGTGACTACACTTCTTGTTCAAAGGTAATAAGAAAGTCACCTTGAAAAAAATATATTTTGAAACATTTTTAGAAAACTATACTGGGACACTGCTTCTTTATCACCTCTTCAATTGACTGATGAAGGGATCAAACACAAGAACCTTGAATTTTACCAACAAGTGTGAAAAGATTAAATACTGAAAAGCAAAGAGCTCTTTACATCTCTCTGGGTCCTCGTCACCACATTTCCAACAGGTAGCAGAAATTATTTCTATAGCACTATGTCTCTATTCCGTATGGCAATCACTGCTTGGATTCTAAGATCTCATATCAAGCTGATTTCACTGAACAAAATACATTTCCTGTTCACTGTTAACACAAGACGGTCTAGAAGTCCTGACTCCATCCTTCTTAATTGCATCAGAGAACTGAACCAAGATGCTTACAAGTCATTGGGTATTACCACAAACTTGGAAGTGTTTTCCAAGTCATACTGAATATAACAAACTGCTAGCTACCTGTAGAATGACTCAAGTGAGTGAAAGATGAGCCAGTTGCTACAGTTTGTTCCCAATTCTGAGTACAGATATAGGACAATGTGAAGAGGGACTTTAGGAAGAATGTTTTTTAATCACAGCAATCTAAAAAGAGATCACTGTTTCCTTATTATCTGCGCATTTCCACAGATCGGTTGAAGATCTGTTTCCAAGCACAGGATACCATACTGTCAGCCTGACTTGAAAGAGTATTTCTATTGCTAATCTAGAAATCTTCCCCTTAGCTTCAGATGACCACCTGTTATCAGCACAGACATGTAAGTTCAAAGGACTCTATGACCAACCAACCCCAAATTCAAACTATTAAAATGTTCTTCATTTAGCCCCATCACACTGTATCTTTCTGTGTTTACTAAAACCCCACACTGAGGGCAGAACCACCTTTAAAGCCACACCAAGATCTTGGCCAAGGCTAGGTCCACCTTACACAGGGTGCTTGCATGGAAGATGGGATCAGAAGGAACATGTCGCACAGCAGCAGCAGTCAGATTTCTGGAGAGCAGGTGAGTATGTACACAGGCATATAGGCTCCAGTGCTTGGAGGCTAAATATCTATTTCTGCTGTTCCATCTGGACACATCATTAGGCAGAATGAAGCAATGGCCAACCGAAGAACAATCTGTAGGTATCCTGGTCAGTCTGACATGCTTCCTAAACTACATATATGGGTAATAATTAATCTGCTGCAAACTTACCACCAGCTCTATTACCAAAACAAGAACTAGTACTAGCTCAATCTTCACAGTAGGCTACAATGATACACATAGCTCATCTCAGTTATCAAGCACTCCAGAGAAAATCCATGTCAATTATTTAAAGAAACTAAAGAGTAATCTAGTCCAAGGATAAGAGTTTCTCATGTTTAATCAAACAGATCTCCAGTGCACAGTAGCAATTTGTATATGAATACTAGTCCATGAGAAGTTGAGACTAGTTTTGAAATGGAAGCATCTTGAATAGTAAAAGCACACAACACTAATTACATAAACAACCCACAAACCTCGTTTGGTTCAAAAAGTCTTCAAGTTAAACATTAGTTGGATTCTGGGAGATTACCTGGGGAAAATATCATGTATGCTTATTTTGGTTTTATACTTGGACAACCTAGACACCTTACGGATGCTGGGCTTTTTGTTTACAGACAAGTGTTCCGGTTTTTAAGATATATACGTATGGATGGATATACTCTTAACATGTATATATAAAATACTGTATTTTATAAAAAATGCCCTCTTTTTATGTATGTATAGATATATCTATGTATGCATATTCACATGCACAAGTACAAACAAAAATAAAATATATATATTTTTTTAAAGAGCATTTAATGGATCGACTGCCAGCTCCAACCCATTACTGCTAACAACCCCGTTCAGTTCAAATGGGTAATACCTCAACACAGAGCAAGATCACATCAAATAGGAGAACGGTCCTGATGCAGGATCTTTCTTCATTGCAATATTAGGGAGTAGGAATCTTTTTCTTACAGGTAGCCATACCCACAGCTGCTTACCTGTGCCTGATATTTTAGATCACCCTCTTGTACTTATACTGGCTCCCTAATGACCTGTTGAAAAGCAGAGAAAGGGTGGCAAATGTGTTATCTTTGTGGTCTACAAGGGGATGGATTTTCTGGAGACCTTCAGTCTTATGCCTTTAGCATTATCAGTCATTCTGCTGTCTTAGTTTTCAATCCCCTCTGCAAAGCAATCAGATCTTTTTGGAAGCTGTTAATGTGCAGGCCCAGGGCAGTTACATAAGATGTTATTTTAGTCATGAACAACACATTAAATTTTGGATTCTGCCACTGTTGCAGATTAGCACAATGAAATTCTTCACCACTTTTTGGCTAATGACGTCTAGGCACTCGGGGACCATGATACCCTTCTTTATCCCTTTCTGGAAGCTCTATACTCAGAACCTATCCAGACACTAAATTTTCTGGCCCCAGCTCCTTCTCATCAAGAGATATCCATGTCTTCTGTCTTCTTGAAAATCTGCTCAGAGATAATGTTAATAGGAGCTTCTGATTCTGAATGGTTTCAGAAGTTGCATTGCATGTTGGAAAAAGGATATGGAGTTAGATGGACCTTTGGCCTGACCCAGTGGCAGTTCTTATTATGTGAATACCTACCATATTAAAGAGCACCCAAATACTTTCAGGTTTGTGATAGACTCATGTAGCTAGGCTGTAGGACTTCACTGACAATGCAAGTAACAAGTTTTAGCCATTAACATTGCATTTAACAAACAAATCTTGCATTAGCATATAATGCTCCTGCACTGTGATACCAGATGCCAACTACAGAATTAAAATGAACTGCCTCTACAGATATCCTGGCTAGTCTTGTATTCAACACAAACAGGAAGTCATGTCCTGGGACCTCAAAACACCAAAGATTTCCTTCTGCCTATTTCAAAACAGCACTATATTCTGAAACAATGATGTTCACTTACAAATTCGTCTTTGTAGATTTCTCTGATCTAATGCTTAAGTGCATAGCTACTTCTTAAAGTAAGTAAAATCCAAATAGAAACAGGTGATTTATATAAAATCATTTACATTTTGGAATTAGTGTCCCACCATGGTTCACAATCATCGATCCAGAGAATTGCCCTTCCTGCTGAAGCTCATGAAGAAAAATGGGAAAAACATCTTCTTGACTGTAGTATCTCCCAAGCCTAACTCTACTCCTCTGTTTATTTCATACTGACTGGCTTTCTGTCCCAAGATTTTGTAATAGAGGTAAAATGTAGTAACTTGTTTTATTCACGCAGCTTACTGCCAAACTACTTGAAGGGTTTGTAAACCCAGAATTCTGGAAATACAGATTTAACAAAAACATTGCTCTAGCTAGACTTACTTAAATGTCATAACTGAAAGATTTAGTGTGCTTACTCTCTGCTTATTAAGTAAATATTTCCAGTATTTCCAAATTAAGAAACTCTATAACTGAGACTCAGTGAATACAACATAAGCTCCAGAAGTAGAGCAGATGTCTACCTGGAGAAAATAAAGTTACAGGTAAAAAAATGTTAACCTTTAAAATGCAAGTATTCTTAGCTATCCCAGTCTAGTAATAAGGAAGAACAGTAAGCATTAAAAGTGATCTGAATTTTAAAGTGATTACAGAAAAATAAAACTCAATGTATTAACTCACCCTGGAGGAAAACCCAGAGTAATCTAATTCAAACTAGTCTATGGCTGTCCAGAGAGATTACCTTCTAGAAGTACAGTAATTATATTTGTAAAGTAAAATCACTTATGCCTGGGGTGGGGAGGCCCAAGGGATTTTTTTTTTTTTTTAATTTGAAATGTGTAAAAGCTTCATAATGGCATGAATACTGAGGAAAGAATTTTGTGTACAAAAGCAGACATTCTGTGTAATGGTCTTTTTAGGTGGTGGTGAACATGTATGTGTAACCAGTAAGACTGCAGAACACCAGATGTCAAGCATGAACGGACATATAGTTCCACTTTTCCATATAGTGCCCATACATTCTAAGCTAAGAGGCAGAGTGTTTTGGAACTTCTTGCAAAAGCACTTCTTGCCAAATTTGTAATTAGACTAATCCTTATAACTCTAAAGAAAAAATTCCTACTGGTTTCACTGAAAGTTTTTTTGCCAGTACCTTACAAATGAGATTAGTTTAAAAAAATGAAACACTATATTTTTATGAGCTCTAACTTACTTAATAGTCCACATAAAGTGTGTTAATTTAACATCTCCAGTTAATAGCAAGACCTAACAGCACCATTCTGACAGTCTCACTGTGATACAAAACTGTCTCAAAATAGTTTTGGTGGCTTTATGGAGAGATAGGATGTGTAGTCAAACAAGACCTAACCTTATGTCTTCTCTACAAAAAAGAACTTTCCTAGGAGCCAGAAGCTCAAGCTTTGAACAGTTAAACAAAGTGAAACAATACCAGAAGCTTGGAATCAGGTACAAAGCATTCACTTCTCTTGGAAATTTCAAACGACTTGTGACAATACATCTTGAGACCTTCCACTTTATTAGAAGTCCAGCTGCTGAACAGTCCACCCTTCTCTTTTCCACTTCCTATTCATTAGTACCAATGAAGTACTTCCTTCTGGTGACCCCTGTTCAACAGTTTTCCCATTGCTGCTTACAGTTTTCCTGAACTGTAACAGCATGGAATCTGACCTAAGACTGAGAACTGTATGGTAAACTTGGTAAGAACTATGCATTTCATTCTGCTGCTGTTTAGCTAGTCTGTGCTGTTTGCAGAGCTATTTGCCAGGATTTGGCAGTTAAATGCGTACGCTTCAATTCATAGCTAACAAATTCCTTTCAACAGTAAACTTGCATGCTTCTAGGTGACAGCACAAAAAGTCCCATCAAATAGACTGCAGCGACTTCCCTGAGCAATAGACTACTGGATGGAAGATTCACTTTTTGATCTAATTACTAGACCAAGATTTCTAAATGTATCGAGTTTTGGCTACAGTGGATTTTTTTTAATATATTTATCTACTTCCTTGCTAAGTAGCACAGGCTTATTTATCCCGCAGACAGCTAAGCAAGCAGGCACCCACACAGAAATAGCGGGCTCCTGTCACTCCCGAGCACGTCCCCACCTTCGGCGTCCCAGCGTAACCACTAGAGGGAGCGTTCGAGCTACGGTTCTGCTGCGAAACGGGAGGGGCTCTGCTTCACGCGTTCGGACTTCACACGCGGATTTGAAAATAGCAAAACAACAAAACCACTTTTCTACACCTTTTAACTACACCCAAAGCCTCTTCCCCTTCTCACCAGTGTACACATCCAGTTACTCTCCCATCCCAATAGCAAGATTTCTAACAATGTCTTGATCCCCAAGACCTACATCTTGGGGGGGGGGCGGGGAGGGATGGACGCAAACGCGTGCATGGATTTTTTCCTACTTAATTATGTGTCAAAAGACAATTCAACTGTCAACTCTTCAGTGCTCTCCTACCCCTTTCCTAATGCTTCTTTTAGTGTATTTATTGCCTGTCCTCAAAACTGCCCAAACCTTTCTCCCTTCTAGCGACAGGAACATGATGGACATGATGCCTGCAGGCAGCAGAAGGATCAGGGCTCTCCACCATCAGGCAGAGCAACTCAAGCACAGTCATTACCTCTATGTGACCAGCTAATGTTACAGAAGTGCTGTTTAAAACCCAGTAACGCTGGTTACCAGTTTATCTTGCTTCCCAAAGAACAGTGACTCAAATGTAGTGTGTCCATTTTATCACTCTTGAGCCAAGACACCTATGATATTATCACAGAGCTAATGACGGACAACTCCTCTCACACAACAGGTTCATGCCAAAGTTAAATTTTATCTATGCAGCAAGTGGGCCACCCTGGAGAAAGCTATGAAAGAATAAAACAAAAATCACAGAGCCAGCCCAAATATCACTAGTGTTTCACTTCACAAATAAGCTTCACTTCAACATTGCTTTAAATATCACACATAGCAATGTACACAAAGAGTTTGTGCTCAGAGGGAGGATCACATATGGCAAATGCCCATTACATCAAGCAACATGCTTCTGGAAGTTGCTCAAATACTACATAGATTAAATCTGTATAAAAGAGCTTCACTGATCAGAACTGACCAAATCAAGCACTGCTCATCCCTTTTTGCTATTGCTTACCAAATCTAGTGTAAGCAGCAAAACTGTACCAGTAGGTCTGGGAAGAGCAACTGAGTATCTGCATGATTTGCATTCAGATGACTGCCTTACAGTCATACACTCTATAAACATTAAGTTTCACTTAACAATTTCTCCCTGCCTGCATGCTCTTTACCATAAACTGAACTTTCAATTGTTAATTACACCTCCTCCTCCTGCACTTCTAGTGACCCGAAAAATGCAAGTGAAGCTGTAAGAAGCAGTATGACTACGGTAAACTTAATATCATTCAAGCAATTTCTGTCCCGCAACACTGTGCTTTGCTACAGCACAATAGTTCACAACACAGTAAGCCAGAATTGCTTGGAAAGGCAAAATAAACTTTTCGCCCATTTCATTCACTAGACTGCAGTTTGCCTTCCCAGTTTCAGAACTTCTGCTGTATAAGCAGTTTCATCTTGCCAAAAAGACTTCTGTAAACTTCAACAGCAGATCAGGAAAGGCATGGGGTGGAATTTTAATAAGAAGATATGTAAAGGCTGACTTACCAATTGGTCCACTGACTTGTTAAAAAAATAAATCAATGTCACATAAAAAGTTGTTGAGATGTTTTACATACAAAACCTCTCACGCGATAGCTGCATGCGTATCTCCGAACATAACACTGGTATCTAATGAATGAACATGGAATCAAATATTTTTTTTAAAATGTATCAAGGAATGTAACAGCACGGTCAGAATGGCTGATGTATTTTTCTTTCGTTCCCCTACAGATACACTTCAGTGCTCCCCTACATTGTGTTATTAGTCTTAAGAAAAAGTTTTACCCTAGCTTTTTACCCTCAGTCTATTTACCCTATCTATTTATCCTCAATCTACTTTTCTCCATCCTGTGTTTAGATATTTAAAATGGTATAACTTTAACTTTTCATTAATGCACTTTTGACTAGTGGGTGGAGGTAAGGCTTTAATTAGAAAACTAAAACCAAACTATTTGAGTAGCCACTCTTACTACAGAAAATAATATTTGAATGCCAACACTATCTCAGCAAAAGAGGCTTAAATGAACTATCTTAAAAATCTAGAATATTTTTCTTACCTCCTAATTTTCGTCATTTCAACAGCATCTTGACAAAATGTTTGGAATCAAAAAGTAAAGACTCAAGCTTATTTGAAATCAACAGTTGTGTCTCCACCTACTGGAAAAGTGAATTTAACTGAAACAGTAATTTGATCCTTTGAGATTTGGGTAAGCAAAAGCTGTAAGAGCAATGTTTTTGTGTAAGATGCAAAGAATTGGTTTCCTCCCCTCCAAAAAAAAAAAGTTTACAGAAACCACTGACATTTCCCGCAGTCAGCATGGATTTCACGAGGTTCCTACTCTCAAACAGTTGCTTGTCAGAAAGCAAAACTAGTCAATACTCTTAAAATAACATATCCAAGTAATTTCTTAAATAACATTTGTTGCCAGTAAATCTGAAATGTCATCTAATTTCAATATCTTGCTAATTTCCACCATGCTTTCATGAGACCTGGACACTAACATTAGAACAAGTTCTAATAATAACTGACATGTAAAAAAACCCACAGAATGGTTGCTAATATGAAGCATTCTCAATATGTAACATCTTTTTTTTTAAGCCAAAGAAACCTTGAAAATAATTAAACATGAGGTAAAAATAGAGAACCTCCCATTGTTAAATTTTTATTTTTATTATTTAATATAGATTGTGAAATTACTTACCATCATTTTAAAGACTCTAACCCAAAATAGGAATGTAAATGTTTTGATATGGAAAAACACCTCTCTCAACCTCTCTTTTTCTCTTTTTTCCTCCATTATTCTTTTAAGAATGACATCAGCCGTAACTAAATAATTCAGGCTTGCTTTATTCTGAAAAAAGCCATTTTTAAGCCACAAGATAGCACATTAACATCACAACGCTTTGTTTATTCCACTGCAAAAGACAACCGTTTTGCTGTAGTATAACCTGAGATCCAACTGCAGATGGTTATGACGACCATGGAATCAGACAATGCCTTAACTGAAAAATGATCTTAACTCCTCCCTGAAAAACCTGAACCATTATTCTGACATTTTGTTGACTCAGATTAGAAAGACTTAGTCACAACGGTACTGAGCTAGCCAATAACACCTACTGGTCCAGCTATTTGGCACTGCCTTCTAGCTAGTACACACTTAAATAAAATCTTAGATCAGGTTTAAACTCTGAAACAATCATCATCTACTATTTATCCTGTGATTAAAAACTCTCATTGACCTTCCTGTCAATGAAAACAAACTATTACATTCCTCTAATAGTATTTGTGACCAGCACATCTGTATCTCAGCCTGCCTCTCACATGTCAGCCTGAACTAAACTCACTTTTCCCCAGGACCCTTTATGGGCTTCTTCTATTGTGAAGGACAGTAAAACCACTTTCCCTCTCACAGACTCACTCTTAACCCTGCCATCGTATTCTACTTCATATTTCCACACAAATAACTCCAATAATGTCTGTGCCACTCCAGTTGCAGGTTGTTTCTAAAAGTCTTTTTTTTGCCACATGTGCAAGGCCAAACCCATTCCATTTTGCCTCAGCACTGAATCTACAGAACATACATTGTGCACTTCCTACTGGTGCAGTAACTTGCTTCGCTTGTTAAGAAGAGTTTCTCCCTACACCTCAACTCCTCTATTGGTTCTCTTTCCCTCAAAAGAACAAACATGAACATCTCATTCAAGGCCAGCCCCAAAAAAAAGAAAAAAAGAGAAAGGATAAGCAGCAAAAAGCAAGTGCAGGTGTATGTAGTGTTGAGAACCCATCTCTCCATCCTGTGGTACTCCTTCTGCAGCAAATACTCTTTCCTCATCTAGTAGCATGATCACTACCTCAGTCAATTCCCTCAAACCATAACGAGTCAATTTTTATCCATCTTTACCTTAAACACAGAACACAACAGGGCATTTTATTTAAACTTGTATGAGTTTTTTATCCTTTCAAACTTAGGACAGTATAATTCATTCCACATCCGGATGGAGACTGCAACACCTGAAGTACTACCACAAACATTATCACAATCCCAAGTGCATAGCTGTCTCTTAAATAAAGAGAAATTCCTCCCCTTTTTCTATAGCATAAGAAAAGACTCACTGATCTACAGATCAGTATCCTGCACAGAGGATCGAAGGGCACTCACAAGAGCCTGGGACAGTCACATCAAGTCAGAACTTTAAATCACTTATAACTATAGCAGAAAGCATGGTTTTAAAGCAGGACACTAAACTTTTATAAAATTGCATTCAAACTGTAAGGAATTTCTACAAATATATTTAGAAAACCAGAATGATTCAGGGACTGATTCACTGTATGAAGAGACTCATGCTAAAGACTCTTTTGCCTGTTGTTATGGTACTGTAAAGTTTTCCATAAATCACTGACCTTTGTTTCTGCACATACAAATACCCAACACAAGGATCTAATATCAAGCTGGAGCTTGATTCCGACTGAAGAAGCCAAGTGTCTGAGGACAATGCTCAGATCACATCCTTAACAGCTCAAAATAAAGCCTGCCAAATTATTTGGTTTTCCTGCTTTTACTGTGGTTAAACATCAACTAAAAATGCCAAAAGTATATCGCCTAGATTTCTGTTCCTTTCTACCGCCCTGAGGTTTGCATACACAAATTCAGAATTTTAATAATTCAGAAAAAAAGATCAGATTCAAATTTTATAAATAAGAAACGTCCTAAAAGTCAGGGTTCTTGCAGACATTCATCCTCTCTATTAGCCTTCATTAAGACTCCTTCATATTAGCCAGGCATGTTTTCACTACTTCCCTTCTTATTTTTATTTTATTTTTAAAAACCCAAAACATGTGATTAAGCCATGATTTAAGTTAATATCTTCTATTATTTGTTTAAAGGAAAAAAAAAAAGCAACAAGAGGCAGTTCAAGAAAGGTCCAACTGCACATATGCTGCAACAGCTTTTCAATCATTTTAGAGACTTCTAGTATGCACAGTTAGCCCACTAATATAGCAGCAGAACAGACACTATTCCACAGAGCTGGTACAATATATTTGTCAATAATTTCCATATTAAGTAGTTCTTGACAACACAGGCTGAAACAGCAGTGATCCGTAGGATCTGAAACAAATGCAAGCACCCAGAATTCAAAGCAGCTGAATATACACACTTTTGGTTAGATGCTGAAGGTTCCATAAAAAAACCCACAAAACACCACCAAAAAAACCCCAAAAACCCAACAATGAAGAGAGTAGTGAAGTGTCTCATCTAGAAAAGAGGAGAAAATAAAAAAATAACAATGATACCAGCATTATGACAGAATGCCTTAGTACTGCAGATTTTTCACAGCAATATGGATCCCAGGTAATCTATATAGTGCAATACTTTGAGAGCAAAATAAGGAGAGCAAGATCATCAATTCCAAACATTTCAGGGTAGGGAAGAGGAAATTAAAGATTTCTCTGAAGAGTCCTTTAAAAACCACATTAAAATGAGCTCAAACTAGATGCCAATTATCAGCACTTTATTTAAATGAGAATTTTCTCTATGGCATTTTCAAGAATTTTGTGACAGATGTTGCCATGGTCCAAGTCACATGTCAAAGTGCTAAAAGCCAACCACCTCAGCAGAAATAAAAGGAAACATTATGATGCTAGTGTCAACTCAACCAGTTTAACAGACACTATCTGTGCAGAAGCAGCATGCTAAGATTTGTTCAAAGCCTCCTCTAGTCCAACATCTATTTATAGCTGCCCAGCCTCTCTACAATTTCCTCACAGCCCCTCCTCCTCTCAAAGCCAAGTCGGGGAAGTTTAACGGATATAATCCTGGGCCTTGTGCCACAAGATGGTCAGAAGATCTGCAACTCTCCTCCAGAGATCCCATGTGCAATAAGACCAGGAGTAACAAGAAGAGAATGGTCTAACCTACACAGGAGCCAAATACATGGGATAAACCTTACCTCTCCTTTTTAGGAACAAACTCATTTTTCCTCTGCCAGCATGTTGACAGTAACGAACCACATAAGCATCAGAACCTGAGCAAAAGATACCTACCTCCTTCCTCCTCACCACAGAGCAATAACCTAAGCCAACTGCCTTGAAAGCCAAGACAGAAGCTATCCAAGTCAGCTTTGACCCCTGGACAGCAGCAATGTCATCCATGCACCTTCCCACTTATATTATAATGCTACTACTGTACGTTGTACCTTCCTCAAAGAAACTAGGAGGCTGTTGGCTTTTTTTCAGTGCAGTTTCCAGTTACCATGCGATATCCAGCCATGCATGTGCATGTCTTTATATAAAGCATTGATCCAGATAGGCGCTCCTTCACCAGCATCTCCACCACCAGCTGTAACATCGCAGAAAGGGTGCAGATATTTTCCTGCATACGGAGCACAACGCCACAGACTGAACTCTGCCACAAGCTCTGTACACCCTTGGTGCCTCTCCTACCACCTACATCCACTTGCCTGTAGTACTAGTACAGAGACCAAGGAGATGACAGCACTACTGGAAACTCCTGCCCACCCGATTACAACCACATTTTCTCCCCTTTCCCCAGTCAGGCAGACGGAAGGGGAGGGATGACTTCCTCGGGAGGAAAATAAGCAGGGAAAGGCTGGGGCAGAGATCAAGAGAGAAGGAATCACCCCAAAGGGAGAGCAGATAACCCCCAAGACGCGAGGCTGCAGAGGGGCATAGCCGGGAAGGAAGGGACAGGGACAGCGAACCGGGGGGATAATCCGGCAGAGAAGGGGGGAGATAATCCCCTTGGAGGAGGGGGGAGGTGGAGGATCCCAGAGAGNCGGAGGGTTAATCCTCGCTATGGGGGCAAAAATCCCTCTTCCCCGACTCCGGCGCTGCCATGTTCGCTTCCCTGCAGGCCCGCCCGGCACCAGTACCTGCGGGCGGGCGGGCGGCTCTTCCCCCCCTCACACCACACGCACACGGGGCGCCTCAGCTCCAGCCGCCGGGTCAGCGCGCCCCGCTCCGGCCGCCCGGCCCCGGGGCAAGGGGCTCGGGCGGGATGTCTGCGGGACCCCGCCTCTCACCACCATTTCCCCGCCGGCTTGAAAGGAGGGAGAAGCGGGCGGGCGGACGAACCCTCCCCGCCCCGCACACGCGACCTCCTTGCCGGTACCGCAACTCACCGGGTGGCACCGGCTCCCGCTCCCCGTCCCCTCCTCAGCGGGCGCCGCTCAACCCCATCTACGAACTCGGGCGCGCGAGCTGGCGGTTGGCGGAGGGAGAGCGCTGCCAGAGGTGCCGCCGCTTCCCCCGCTGCCGCCGCCGCCGTTCCTGCCGCTCTGCGCCCGCCTCGGCGCGCGCCGCTGGCGTGGCTGTAGCACGCGCTCGCGCTCCTCCTCCTCCCAGGCGCGCGCGCGCGCGGCCTCCGCGGCGATGGTGCGCGAGCACCTGCCCCGCCTCCCGGAGCAAACGGCTAGGCGCCTGAGGGGGCGCGCGCCTCTGCCTCGGCCCCCTGCCTGCCTGCCGCCCTGCCTGCCTGCCTGCGGGCCCCGCCCCCCGTGAGCGTGTGCGTGAGGGAGGCTGCGAGTGTGAGGGAGTGTGAGTGCGCGTGTGAGAGCGAGTATGTGCGCGAACAGCGGTGGATGTCTGTGGGGGTGTGCGTGGGAGGGAGCGTACGCGTGTGACACGGCGTGTCAGAGACGGCGTGAGGGAGAGCGCCGGTGTGTGTGACTGCGCGTGTGAAGGGGAGAGCGTACGGGTGTGTCGGGGAGGGAGTGGGCGTGAGAGGGCATGGGTGTGTTTGCGTAAGAGCCAAGTGAGTGTGAGGGCGGGCGTGTTTGTGATGGAGAACGCTGGTGTGTGAGAGAAGCAAGCGTGTGCGTGTGAGCATGTGTGTACGTGTGTCCCCATGCTGTGGAGCGCGGGGCACACACGCTCCCCGGCTGGATTTGGTGTCGGTGTTTGCCAGGGCAGCTTTAGGTCTTTCCCCGGTCCGAGTCAGGAGGGGACACGCCAGCGGTTCACTTGGCACTGCCTGTTCAGTCACCAAGCGCGAGAAACACTGGCAAAGCGTAAGTCAAATATTTCAAAAGAGGGAGGGGGAATTTCCCCTGATAGCAATAACATCCAACACTGAAAAACTGATTTTCCTGTACTTCTGATCACTGTTTACTTTAAACATTTCGTTTGTTTTGATAATCGTGGTGATAGACTAGCTTTCGCTTTTTGTTTCTTGCTGATTTTGCGGAGACTCTCACCTTTGGATACTCTTGGACTTTCTGAAATTTGAGTTGCAAACATTAAGTCAGTCTTGCATGCACAATTCTCACTAAAGCTGGATCATGTATCTAAGGGTAAAATTTGCCCTAGAAAAGAAAATATTCATATCCAAACCAATACTTCATTCCTCAGCTTGTTTTCATTCACACTTTTCTTTCTCTTACCGACTTTTCCAAAAATTTTTAAATCCAAGTGCACAGTTTGACTGTAATCTACTTAACTATGCTGGTTTAAGAATACATGATAGCCTGGTGTGACATATGGTAACCCTTAACAATAAGCTGTCTGCAATTTGCACTGGCTTTTCCTTTGGGAGATGTTGGGTAGATGGGAAAGCCAGAACTATGTGGCGATAGAGTTTGAACAGAAAATCCACTAGGTATCGATTTTCATTTTAACAGGTTCAGATTGTGTTTTCCTACCAGATAACAAATAAACTGATTTTTATGCAACCAAAGATATCAAAAGAAGCGGCATATCTATTTTGGGCATAACTAAAGAAATTGTGGAACAGCAGCCAGCAGATGAAAAACCTTTCTCAGATTGACCGATAAAGATACATCAAGTAAATAAGATCTTGCTGTCCTCATCTTAGGAAACCAGCATGTAACATTCCTTTTGGAATTATTTTTACTTACTCTTCAAATTACAGTAGCTACCCTGTGCTGAGAGCTTCACAAGCACGTGCATCCCCAGGTCCAAAGAGCTTCCAGCCCTCCTGAGATTTCTTGGTAAAAAAGTCCAAATTGAACATATTTTTGGTAATTTGCTTCACAAGCAGTTATCTTTTCCTTATTAAACTGAAAGGGAACTTAATGTGTCATGAGGAATTCTAAGCTAAGTAACGACCTACCACCCTTTTGGTGTTTGAACCCCTGTGGCTACAATGGAAAAACTGACAGGCGTAGAAAATCCTCACACCCCGAAAAATAACTCCAGATCTTTCACTCTCCTTTGCCCCTCATTTATTTTTTGTGATGTTCTAATGGAAAACCTTTTGAACCAGAGCCACAAAATGCATAACTGTCATCTCGTCCTGTATTTCACAGCTCAACATCTTGTTGACTTCTCTTACAGTCCCTGCATTTGAGGAGGCTGAACATTATTATATTAAGGAGAAAGGGTTGTAGCAATTTATGCTGGCACCTTTCATGATATCCTGGCTTTACCTTTGTGGCCAATGAAAGAAAATCACTTCACTGCAAAACTTAGAGATTCCTTATTATGGTTCAACTCAAAGCTTGAATCCAAACCTGTGAAACATGAGAGCCTGTTTTTAGCTGTAACAGAAATACCTAGACACAAAGTACTTTGACTGCTCCACAGCCTTTTGAATGTCTTCCACGCTGGCCTCTGCAGCTGCTATTTGGCTATTAAGCCCTTTAGGGAATGTGTCCCAAATGCTCACACGCCATTTCTTGCCTACTATTTAATCCATTTGACCTGTTAGGGTCAAGGAAGAAACAGAGATGTATTGTTTTAGAGGAGAACTTAGAAATTGATGTTTACCCTCTGGCAGGATTTAACATATCCTTTTGGCTTTTTATTACTTACATTCACATGCCGCTCATTAATAGAAGTCTCCCATCCAAGGATGGTCATTAGGACCCTGATGGTGCAGTTCAATCTGATAGCTTTGCATTATTCCTGCAGTGCACAACGACTGTAAATCTCTCTTATTCATTTAACGGGTAATTACTGCACTTCAGCCAAGCCTCACCCTGTTCCCAGTTTAGGGCAGAGAAGATGGGGACCTGGCCAGGGCTGACTTATGCCCCAGCAATTTCTGGCTACTGATCATGGTCAGCCAGGCGTAAGTTAGAATAATGCCAAAGCCAAGTTGCTTTATGCCAGGGATTATCTCAGTCTCTGTCTAGCCACAGGATTTGGGGAGCAGAAAGACTGTGTGTTAGGTAAGCCCCAGCCCTCATACTTTTGGGCTGATTGATTAGTATTCACTTGAACTGGAGTTTATGACTCTACAGAGCTTTGAACTCTGCCTTTGATGATACAGATCTCACTCAGGCAAAAGGTTTCTTTTACTACAAAGTCTGACGCTCTTCTCTAAAACTGCAGTGACTAGGGTTGCTAACGTGATAGTTCTCTGCTGGTGCTACAAGTAACATGGTAGAGGTCTTTCTCCAGGGTCTTTTGGTTTTACTAGGGCTCCTATCCTGATGTAGAGGGGTTAGAGAAGCAGACGCTCCAGTGTACAAAATGTGGGAAGGAGGATGACATGGTTTTCAGTCCCCTTACAGTTCTCGGTGTACAAAATTACAAAACCTGTAATCACCACCCACACCACCACATCTGCTTATTACTGGAGGAATGATCTATTGGCTGATGTCAGCTATGCCAAATTTTTCTTTGTCTCATGCTCTGCAGAATTCTGGGTCTGAATTCTGAATTCTCTGTCACTGTTCTGATGACTGTTTTAATGACAAAACGAACAGTTGTACCCACAGAAGAGCTGCTTCTTTGAGTTAGTTCCCCTTTTTATATTTAATTATTGTGGGGAACGATGTTGAGCACTTAGAGTGAAGGACTGTGAGACACTACATTTTTTAAATGAAGTTTTAAGGTGATTGCTGGCATACTCTGTAAGTCCAGTGTTCTGTGTACTTCAGTTTGCCAATGTCTAACTTGGATAATCAGTTGTTATGATCAGTCTTCAGGCAGCTGGAACTCTAGACTACTTCTTTATTTGATAACCCCTAAAATACGCTGTCTTCATCACCTGATAAATTACAAACAATAAAGCATCAGCTTCTTTGCTGTGTTTATCACCATTTGGGAATCTTATGACAATAACTTGTTTGTCGTCACTGGCATAACATCCAAGATCATCGTCATCAAAACAATGAGGATTTTTTTATGAAGTTCTTTCTGCCAAAGAAATGAGCTAGGGTTTTTTTTTTGGTATACAGTATGATTTCATGTCTGTACACAGAAAGTAATTCGAGATTTTCAAAAAGATCCAGCAAAGACAGCAAAATCTATAAACTACTTTTCATAAGAAATTGCATGATTTTCCAAACTACCCCAGAGGAACTCATTAAAAGATCACATGGATGATTACAAATATTGAAGGTAAAATAAAAAGTTTCTTTTTTGGGGGGAGTGTGATCAAAACCACAATAATTAGGAGAATGTTGATTTACATGGAAAGGCAATATGAAAGAATAAAAGGAGACAGTACCTACAGAGTTAAAAGGCTATACATCTAATTCCTATGCTATTTTCATCACTGAGGTCTGTTTGCATGTGGAATTCAACTCCACAGGAGGAGATAATCAAGACAAATAGTATGGCTTTATTTTTAAAAGGGGTGGATAATTTCATGGCAGCTTACAACATTGGTAACTGGGCAAGCTAAGATAATAAGGCTAATCAAATCTCATGCTTCACAGCTCTAGTTCCCCGCGGGGTCAGGAAAAATCTTTCCACTATATACAACACTACACAATTAGCAAGGTTATTATTGGGGAGCAGAGGTACAGCCTTCTAAAGCAAACTTTATCATTATCAGAGAACAGAGGCTGTACTTAGCCAGATAGAGAAGAGAGTATTATTTTCTTATGCCACTTCTGCTCCTCTTCCCTGTCAGAGTTTTAGAATTACAATACTTGGGTTTGTTAAAAAAAATTTCCCCTGAACATGGTTACCTAAGTGCATTACTGTCTGAAATCTGTCAAAAACTCTTACACCTGTGACTGGTAGCCCAGTTCAAAAATAGCTGTCACTAACTGGACACAGGAATGGTATAGATTAAGCTGTTGCAGTTTGCAAGTGCGCATTGCCCTCTGGTTAGTCAATAATGTTACAGAACTTGCTTCTCAGTAGTGGTTTAGGCAGAAAGACATAGTCCCAAATGATGATCAGCTCTTAGCTAGGAGCTGAAATGACGTGTTTGGAATATTTAGTTTTGGAAGTACTGTTCATTTTCTTTAATTGCCTGAACATATTGTTGTAGGTGTTCTGTGTGTATACTTGAGTTTTATTTTCCATCAGTGTGTGCATCAGAGAAATTATATTAGCTGCAATTGAAAATATTTATCTATTTTTTCTGCAAAATTTATGTTCTGTATATGAGTGTGATACTTTTTACGAGTTGTGGGGGGTTTTTTTTATGAGGCAGAGGAAGCACAATAGCAGAACAACATCCTTTGAAAACCTGTATTACGAAAAGAACTCTCTTTCTATGAGCTATACCTCAGATACAATGTGTAGGCGTTTCCTTGACCCTACCCCAAACATATTTATTTTAAATGTACTAATTATTTTCAGGTGACTTATTCTTTACTCCTGTGCACAGCCTGTGTGCATTCTCAACACTTAGCCCACATACTGTTTTGAGCGGGGAAAAAACCAAAACACAACTTCACCTCCATCTTGAAATTTGGGTTAAATGACAAGAAAATCTAAAAACACGAGAGGAGCTTATATAAAGATAATTTCAAGCTTTCTTCACAGGTGCAGGGGTGCTAATCTTTCTTACATAAAGAATATGTACCCTTTCTTTCACTAGACTGCATGACCATGAGCTGTAGAAGGTTCAACGAAGTTGAATTAAAAATAAAATTTTTGTTTACTCCTTGGGTCTCAGTAACAAGTTCAGTAAAGGATCTACGGTCTACAGTATCCTCCTGAATACAGTTAGGCACAAAAGATCCTTGAAGCTAACAAGGAAGATGTGGGTCTGTTGCTGAATAGGCTAGGTGATTTAGTGACAGCAGACACAGGTATGTTTTAGGTACTCAATGCCTTCTTTCCCTTGTTCTTCACCAACAAGGTCTCCCAGGCCTCTGTGCGAGGAGAAGGAAAAGTACCAGCAGCAGATGAAAATCAGGACAGGTATTACTTGCAAGAACTCAGCTCATACAAGTCCATGGGATCAGATGGGCTACATCTGAGAGAGCTGAGAGTGTTGGCTGATGTCCTTACAAGGCTGCTCTCTACCAGCTTTGGAAAGTCATAGAGATCAAAGGAGGTCCCTGACAACTGAAGAAAGGCAAATATTGCATCTATCTTCAGAAAAGGCCAACAGGATGATTTGGGAAACTACAGGAGGGACAGCCTCACTTAGGTTCCTGGGAAAATCCTGGAGCAAGTCCTCTTGGAACAGATTTCTAGGCATATGAAGAAGGTGACTGGAAAAAGTCAGCATGGATTTACAAAGAGCAAATCATGCCTTACCAACCTGAATGCATTTCTATGGTAAAATGACTGGATTTGTGGATGAGGGGAGAGCCGTGGATGTCACGACTTTAGCAAGGCTAAAAAAGCTGAATAGACTACAGCAAGGTTTTTGACACTGACTCTCACAATGTCCTTTTACCCAGGTTCACATGTTTCAGTCTGGATGAGCGGCCAACCAGATGCATTGAGTGGTCAGGCCCAGAGGGCAATGGTTAATGGACCGTGCTCTGCCCAGAGGCCAGTAGTAACAAGTGGAGTACCACAGGGGTCTGTCCTGGAACCTGTCCTGTTTAACATCCATAACAATGACCTGGAGGAGGTGACAGAGTGATGGTTGCTCAACAGATTTGCAGAAGAGACCAGGTTGGGGGTACAGTTAACATGCTGGTGGGGAGGGCTGCCATCCAGAAAGACCTTGACATGCTGGAGGAATGGGCTGACAGAAACCTCATGAAATTCAGCAAGGACAAATGCCGAGTCCTGCACCAGAGGTGGATTAACCCTTTGTGCTGATCTAGGCTGGGTGGAAATGTGTCTGCCTGGTTGAGCAGCAGCTGTTCTGAAAAGGCCCAGGAGGTGTTGGTAGACAGTGAGCTGAACATGAGCCAGGGGTGTCCTCTGGCAATAAAGAAGATCAACAGTAACCCAGGGTCTATTAATATAGGAGGAAAGTCAGTGTATTATTGCCCCCCATTACTCGGCACTTGTTAGACCACATTGAAATACTGCCTCCAGTTTTGGGACCCCCAGTACAAGAAAGACATTGAATAAACTGAAGCAAGTTCAGCAGAGGGCCACCAAGATGCTTGGGGGCTGGAGCACTTGGCCAGCGAGGAGAGGCTGAGGGAACTGTGCTTGTTCAGTCTGGAGCAGAGATGGCTTTGAGGGGGACATTAACAGCAGCCTGGCAGTGCCTACAAGGAGGTTATCAGGAAGATGGAGCCAGGCTCCTCAGTGGCACGTGAATGAAGGATGAGAAACAAAAGACATAAATGGAATCAAGAGAAATTCAGGCTGTAGATAAAGAAAACCTTTTTCATCATTAGGAAGCAGTGGAAGAGTTTGCCAAGAGAAGCTGGACAGTCTCCATCTCAGGAGGTTTTCAAGACTCAGCTGGGTAAAGCCCTGAGCAATGTGGTGTGCTCTCATAGCTGTCTTTTCTTGGACCATGAGGTTGGACTAGAGACCTCCTGGGGTCCCTTCTTATCTGAATTACTCAATGATTCAATGACTCAATGAGTTCACAACTTTTATACAAAACACAGGGAAAAGGAACTATGTTTACAGGGAGAGAAGACAGTTCTGGCATATATGGTTTATCCAGGGAAATGATAAATCTTAAATTATACTGGGAGCATGGATCAGAATCCAGGCTACAACTGCCCAGCTGTGCTGTAATAAGCTGGCTGTAGTTCCATACTCCCCCTTGTTTGCTCTCCTTTTGGCCTCGGCAACCTTGCACTCTTGGCTGCACAGCTTTAGGAGGAAGGCTTGCATGTTTTGAAGTCTTTTTTGGCCACCAGGNTTTTTGGCCACCAGGAAATTTCTTAGTTTTTTCCCTTTCTGTAGCCTCCTTCCCAGAGAAGGCGGTCCCCAGAGTGAAAAAGAAACCGTGGCAAAAATTCTGAAAATAATGCTTGTCAGATCTCTTGATAAGGTACTCTTATCTGAAAATAATTTATTGAAAGAAAATGCAGAAATTCCTCTATTTCACTATCCTGTCTTCAGTCCAGACACACAAAGATGAAATTCCAGAAAAATAAAGTACAGACATTCTCATTTTCCCTAAGGTTTCCTTTACATTGTTAAAATTATGTCATTTATGCCCACTTCAAAATTCTTTTCCACTATGTG